>JANTBZ010118284.1:0-15970 GCA_024741255.1 Exechia fusca | reverse complement strand
GGGATTTTTCAATGAAATCCAAAACGCGATTACAGGAAAAGTATTCGAGATATCAAATTTAAAGTTTGTGTCTATCGTTAGCTATACATTTCTCTCATCTTTATGAAAATGTATGGATCGATCCCGGAAGCCCCTCCATCAACGTTTATTTCAATTCTTTCGAATGTGTTGAGCTATAGGCCTGGAAGTGCGTGTCCCATCGATGAGAATAAATGTTTATCAGAAGGTGCCAGGTCTTTTGATTACAGCGGTGAATAAAAGAGCCGTGCGAAGGAATCGTTATATCGACCACTTTGGCTGGATGCGCACGGAAAATAAACATGGAAATTTTGCTTTAGAATCATGATTTTCGGGACATCGAAATTTTGTTATCCAATATATGATTCAAATTGATATTTATCTTCAGGTCACGACGGTTTTAACTGATTCAACAATTTGATTTCTCGAATCCTTCCTTCCTTTTAATTCATCCATATGGACATACCAAATGTCGTCCTTCCACTGTTGCAATCGATATGGATTGAAGTTTTGACGTTATCCATGATTTTTTGCAATGTGGATTCTCGAAATATATAATTTTTCAATCGCCAATTGAAATCCGTTGCAAAATTCAACCCTTAGGCCTCAGTTATTCACTTCCCGCAAGTGAAATTTTTTCGGCACGAACATTTAAATGTTTAACACAGCACTATTATTGCTACGGACTTTTGATCTTTTTTGTTTCACGTTGAAGCTGGCATGTCAATATAAACAACCAAACAAACCCAGCGCCTGCTGATGAAGTGAATCCCACTGTTAAGGTTGATAAACTGGTATTTGCAACGTAAACGGTCCCGCGTTTCGAAAGACATGTATTTTTGAATCTCTTCGCGTACGAATAAGTTATATTTATAAACGGTATACTTGTTATTGTAAGTTGATTTTCTGAAACACATGTAAAATGCATGCATGATGAAAATACGGTTTTTTTATAAGACGTCCCTGAAGAGCATCTCTTGTATCGCGTATCGAAGATGTGTGTGTGTGTGTATGGTGAACACACGACCAACCGCGTTTCATGTTCGCTAGCCCACTTCTAACTTCTACCTCGCGCTGGCGGTTCTCAGAGCGAATGGGGCTTTAATTGAACACAATGTGGGAAAAAACGCACTAAACATCAGCAATATCTCGCGGCCACACGCGATATTCGTGCATATGCTTATTTGTAACTGTGTGCAGTGTGCATGTGCATGTCAGGCGGAGCGCTCGCGTGCACACACACACACACACACCTCATTTCGTTCGGTAGGCATGCGCATAATTTCCGATGATGCATGCCCCAGACAGCGCTGCGATGCACAATGCAAACATGCATGCACACCGAGCGCAATCAGAGAGACGACACGTCATGCGATGTTGCCTGGCGACGAGCCTGCACTCACTGGCATGCGCGGGATGCGGGCACGGGGGGGAAAAATCATAACAGCAACCAGCAACTGCAACAAAGAAGTCGACGCAGAGATTGTGTGTGTGTGTGTGTGTGTGCGGTGAGTGGATGTGTAGGTATGTGACACGCGGGTTATTACAGATAACCGTTTCGTGACTCGTGCTTTATATTTTATTATGTGGCACGCATGCGCACAAGCTGCAATATAAGCCACACGGGTATACAGTATACGTACACCATATAAAATGTACAGGAGAATTCATTTGTTTCTGCCTAAGCATTTTAGTGACAATACGCAAAATAAAATTGCATATGAATTGAGAAGTTATCTGAAGCTGCCTTTCCACTGGTTCATGTTGTCAATGTTTATATGTTGCACCAGTGGACAGGCTGCTTTACAAACATATTCGCAAATCTGTGCGAAATTTCAAAGTTGCAGGTCGATTAATCGACCAGTCATATAAAATGAGTTATTATGTATTTCGAATGTACAAGTGCGTTTGATACGTTTTGAGATGATTGATTGAACATAAAACATTCTGGACAGTAAGTGTGCTGCGACCAACAACCAAGTGATCGCCACTGTACCTATAATATTTATGTTGTGAAAATCCGCAACACAGCGGAATACGCGGGCGCGTGCGCGAGCGCGAGGAAGAATTAAACACCGACATTCTTGTACACTCCCCTTTTACGTGCGCCCAGCAGTCAGCCAGCCCAGTGTGTATGTTTTGCGCACACCACTTACAAATATGCGTCGTCGTCGTCGTCGTTGTGCCGTAGTATGCTACACTATACAGACACACACATATTATTATTTGTATATGTTGTACAGTTTTGCTCTGCAGCGTACCACCAATCTATGGGCGAATAAGGTCATATGAGTTTATACATTCACAGCCGCAACGCGAGGCTCTGCTGGCGAGCATGCGCACTCAACATATAATACTCAACATAATACACTTGCGCATATGAACCGCACATACTATACAACCTACAACGACAACTTTACCAACCAACGACCACGACGACGACCGAGAGTTGGGGGAAAATGGCAACGTCCTCCTTCATACATATTTATGCGCTTTTGCACATTTCGCCGGCGGAACAGCATGAGTTTCGCGCAACAACAAAAATATGTCGCGTCTCGCGTCGTCGTCGTGATGTGTGTCGTGAGCGCAGCGGCGGCCCCGGGCATCATCAGGCACACATACACACACACACACACACACCACACAATTCACAATCACGTCACAGTCATATCACCCGCCGAGCGACGGTTTTGTGTCAATTTCGGTGCGCGCGCATGCGCATAAGTGCATGATGCATGCTGATGCTGCGGCTGCTGCATTACCTGTACGGATGTGTCGCCACATGCGGTGGCGGCGACGGCGGCGGCGGCGGCGGAACGTGCGCGCCCGTCGTCTCGTCTGCACAAGAATGTGTCTTGTCTGCGCGCTCACGATTTTCATACCGCCGCGCGCGCGTGCGCAAACGTGCACAATTTAATATACATATTTTACAGTTTTGTTGTCGCGAGTCGCGAGCGCGCGCCCGCGGTTTATAAGCGCTCAAGCGCGCGCACCAAGTATGTCCGTGTACGTGCGTGCGTGCGTGAGTGCGTGCATGCATACGGCTCACTTGCACATGTATGCTGTATGCTGTGTAGTATGCTTTGCTATATAGCATACACTCATTGGGGTTGACGCGTGCACGCGCACATTCCATATATGAGTGTGTGTGTGTGTGTGTGCGTATGTGCGAGCTTGCGAGCGATCGAGCACGAGCGCAATTTATAAAATGTATAGTTGTGCTGTGTAGTATAATAAAACCTGTTTCGGCCAGTGTGTGTGTGTGTGTCGAGTGCACAGCGCGACGCGCGATCTGCGCATTCAAGCAAACACATGCGCATACGCATACGCACACAAACGTATGTATGTTGTGCCTTGTGCCGGTGTGTGTGTGTGCGGCGGACCAGCGGACACAACCACTTTTTGGTGAGTGCGTCGCCCCACGTCTCTAAATACCAAAAGGAGTGACAAACGCGCGTATACGAGAAAGAACCAGCGCGCGCAACATATATTTATTTATCACATGCGAGAGTTGGTTGTGTGTGTGTGTGTGTAATTTGCTTCTCGACCTCACTCACTCGACAGCGCGCGATGGTTCGAAAGAAAAGAACGGACGACGACGACGGGTTTGTTATGATTTCGGATGGTCCCCGCTGCTTGCTTGCTTGCTTGCTTGATTCGGAGCGGACTCGCTGGCGCGTTCATAATGCTATACATCAACAGCACGCATGATTAATCACATTATAATATATGTGATATTAGTGCGGGCACACACGCGTATACATCCGTATGAGTGTGTGTGTGTGTGTGTGCGAACCTGGGAAATGCATATGAAATCACCGATTTTGTTCGCATATCTTCAATTTGACTGTCATATTGAACCACATAAAAATTTCAAGCACGCGTGAATGTATTTTCGGTTGTGAAAATAAGACTCTTCTATTTGAACATTTGCGTTTTTTTACACTGTCTAGTGTTGGCTAATGTTGGTATCTAAAGTATTTACTTCAAACGATGATTTAGTTATCTACTGGTGTGCAGAGAAATAGACACGATGCTGAACGCGCACTTTACTCAATGATGAGGCCTCCGAACTGATTTTTTTTCTAAATTATGTTACTACTTTATATTTTGATCCATAATATCCTATTTTGACAACAATAACACCTTCATCCTATAATATAATGAGATAATTACCGGAAGATATAATTTATGAACTTGTGTAGAAAAATAGGTACGAATTCGAAACGATGCGCAACATAGTGGAATTTGATAATATTTTGATTGTTTTAACGGATATTGAAAATGCGTCTTATTTACTCACATATTGTCGAATATTTTTCAACCGGAATCAATACAGGACTACACAGGTGCCGCTTGAAGTATTACGACTCGATTTTATGCACAAATGTTAATGGCGACGGTTTTCGACAAATTCAGAAACAGGTTGTCGTGTCTATATGAATACATGATTAGCTGTATTTAGAGGCAAACATAATTTCAAGTTAAAAAATGTTCATATTTGGCTCCAAAACAGCACCGGGAACCAGCAATTGTGTTATATTCTGCATCAGAAATCAAGTGTTCATCAAGTTCCTTTCGATGATGCATATATGATTCAAATAAACTTAAAATGCAAAAAATAAAAATAATTTGTCAACGATTCTAAAATACCCATCCGGAGCTCTGTACTATATGTGGTTGGTGCATTACAGGCACTGCATCCTAACATGAATTCACAAATTCCACGATAGTGGCACCGATATTGCTTGACTCACACTAATCTTAAGCGTAATTTTCAAACGTGCAATTTTAGGCAATATTCATTATATTTTTTACCAGAAACGAGCTAATTTATACGATGCTATCGTGAAATATGTGAATCAATGTGAATGATATGTGTGGCGATTTCATATGCATTTCCTTGGTTTGTGAGTGCGTTGTGCGTGTACGCACACGTGCGATGCGAGCATGCGTACACCTTTTCGTAAACCTGTCCATTCGGCTGCCGCCGTTGCTGCTGCTGCTGCTGCTTTTGCTTTTGCGGTCGCGGTGTGTTGAGCGAGTGGAAAATTGATTCTATCACAAAACGGTCGCATTTCACGCGGCGCGTTCGAAATGTAATATAACACAAATATGTAGTATGATTCAGCACATTCACTGCGCTAGCGCGTCGTTACAGCCTGATGGCTGGATTGCTGGCTGCTGGCATGCGTGTATTTTGATTTGAAAATTATATAATAACAACGTGCGATGCTGCGATCGCCGCATGTCGTGTGCGACCGACTAATGTGTGTGTCTCTCGATCTCGATGTGAATGGGAATGTTCAAGAATGTCGTCCGCGATGGGATTAGACCAGGCTGAGACTCGAGTGATATGATCTCATGCATGAAAGACACACTTCAATATCATACACTAATAATATCGGTTTATGTTCTTTTCATCTTTTCCCCCCAGAACAAACAATACTCCTCAGATTACGTCAATTCTGAATAACATTATGCTCACCTCAATGCGGACTAACAACATCAAACGACGAACCTCGTCGCCAGCATGATGAATCAATCGCACGCTGCCAACGCGGCTGCTGACGCCCAGCATCAGCATCAGCAGCACCAGCAGCAACCGCATCCACAGCATCCGCCGTTACCAACGCATCAAAATGTTGACGCTTCGTCGGCGTCCGCAACAAATCTCGCCGGAGCGACGGCCACGAATACGTCCACCACATCGTCGTCTTCGTCGTCCGGATGCTGGTCTCTAAGCGGACGCTATAGCTGGGATCCCGGTCGCATTGGCGTCGAGCATCTGCCCGGAGCGCTGAGTCCGCTGTGCATTACCGATGCGAATCACGAGATTGTGCGGCCAAAGCCGAGAAGGTGAGCACATAGGGATGGATGGCCAAAAGAAAGGCATGTTGATGTGCTTGTTGGATTTTAATTTCATTCCAGATACATTTTTCAACATGTAATGTTCAAATATATTTTCCATTCAAATAAACGTATTATGAAAGATTGACCAGACGCGAGAGAACGGATTTGCGATCAGGAAAATAATATCGGAAACAAATCAAGGCATAATCAAAGACTTATGGAGTGATGAGTCACATGCTCCTATGCTTCATTAGCTATCGTAGCTATGTACGTCTTATTCCACATGCCACATGCCACATGCCACTGCTCATGCATGTTAATTGATGACTGCACTCGCCGGCGAAGCTAGTTAATAGAAAGTGAAAACCCCACATGCATTGTAACTCATTTGCACATCTTCGTACTTCGTATGTGTGAATCTGTTTGTGACTGTTAATAACTGCCAGTACAAACAAATCGCTAGCATCGTGTAATCACATTGTGGTGGTATTACGTTCATGCGCCAAGTTGCCAAGCAATTGCCCGTAATTGTATCGTGCGTGTGCGCAGATCTATTGAAAGATGATTATTTGCTCAATGAGACTCATCATCGCATAGTCTCGACTCGTTGAGGACGGCATACTGCAGAGTTCGCGCAGCAGAAGGTTAAGCGGACAAATGTCGTATGCACTACAGCAGCAACACCATACAACATATATAGTCGCTCTCTGTCTTTGCGCACAATTGTATTCAAATGCCTTTGCGATTATATATCATTCCGAGTTCCAAGCCACCGCCGCTATCGGATGGCGCTCAGCGAGACAATTGTGTGAAACACAAGTCGTATTATGTTTTTTTTTTCATTCATGCTGCGTCTTCAATGTTGCCGCTTGCATATGCATATGCAGGCGCACGCACTCACGCACGCACTCGCGCACTCCAAGTGACGTGTGATGTCAGGCGGCGATGGCGGCCGTGCTTTCGGTTGGCGTTGGCGTGCTGGCGGCATCGTAACATCAGCGCGACGGTGACGGCGATACCGATCGCAGTCGCAGTGTGATTTTGTTTCGCTGTTCACCCCTCTTTGTCTATACGACGTTGCCTAGAGAGACACGACCTGGCGGCTGGCAAAAACCATCATACAGAGTGCCGCACTCTAGTTGTAATATCGCTAATGGATCACACAACACGCTCGGCGCACACGCGCAGACGCCTGATATTCACACGAATGTTCACGCGCGCGCGCGCGCCCGTCGAACAAGTGAAAGTAACACGAAAAGTGTTTGCCTTTTATGAGCATAAACACAAAAAAATAACCAAGTCTACTTTTGTGTATAGGCTTCAACAAAATATTGAACACGCGGTGTTGAATGACCCGTTAATGTGATGATAATAAGCGCCGATCTGATAGAGAGATCGACACGAACACACCATAAACCTGGCGACGCGTATTCATATTCATATGTGCGGCATCGCCGCGCGGATGTAACGGATACCTGATTTATGATAGGCTGAACTGTGCTGGTAGTAAGCCGGAAGGCACGATCTCTTCATTTCGAATGATCTTAATATGAATATTGCCAATACCGCGTGTGGCATACATAATGTATGAATGAGACTCGTCGGCGGCAGTGCAGAAAAGCAAATCAAGTATACTATGCTATGACTATGACCCACGTACAATCACATACTGGCTGCTGGTATGGCATGTGCAGCATGTTTGTGTAGTCTATGTGGGTTCACTTTCGCTTGCAGGAAAGGAGCATAAATTACGTACGCCTCGTTGTCTATCTGTGTTTGTGTCTGTGTATAGTACTTGTCTTTGCGTTCGTCGTGTTCGTACATTTGTATGCTGCTGCATACACGAAACAAATTATGACAAACGCACCGAGCTCCGCCGCGCCGCGTGAATGTTTGCACGTTTCAGCGCATGCCGCAAATGTGTCTGTTTGTGTGTGTGTGGTTTCGCAGGCGCGTGCGATTCGCGACCGAAACAATGGCAGACGCGCAGGTGCGAGTGCGAATGTTATTTTTCCATTTCGATTTCATTAATGTGAGCTGCCTCAACGCCGCCGTCGAGCCTCCGCCAGCGCCAGAGATGCGCTCGAGATGCGCCCGTGGCGGATGTGCGCGGATCGAGTGCGTTGTGTCAGTATCGCGGCGCACTCCGATCGAGGCGGATGAAACGGAACGGAATAAGCCGTCACAAAGTTACAAAACACAGCGAATCTTCAAGCCCAAAAAATAACCACTACGTTCAGCATGTTCTGCACCGAAGACTGCACGTGCAGTTTGTGCCGCGAACTGCGCGGCTATCGCCAGCAGAACGTGACCGGCGGCAGCAACACCGCCGGCAAACCGGCGAGCAAAAACGCTGGCCCGCGGCCAAAGACCGCCGCTGACATGTTCAACGTCGGCAATAGCAATTTCATTCTGCTGCGTCGCAGCAAAACCGAACTGCCGCACAAAGAACAGCAGCAGCAGCAAGCCACCAAGAAGGCAACACCTTCGTCGTCTTCGTCGGTCGATGCACCAGCGAAAGTGTGTCTAATTGCCAAGTCACGGAGTTCGGCGGTGGTCAGCGGTGCCGGTGCTGCTGCCTGTGTTGCGCATCGTGACCAACGTCGTCCAGCCAGCAGTGCCGGCGCGTCGACCGCAAGTCATCCGAGCGGCAGCAGCAGCAACAAGTCATCTTCACGCACCGCATCGACGGCCGCACGAACCAACGACGAAGCCGTTGAACCCCCGTCGCTGCACCAGCAACAGAAGCAGCAGCAACAGCAGCACAAAGTGATCATTTATTTCGGAGATTCATTGTCCAGCAAGCAGCAGCTGGAGCAGGCCGAACGAGTGGCTGCAAAGACTCAGGCGGCAGTAAACTATGCGCCTGCCGCCGCAGCCGCTCCATCGGTGGCGCCTCCGTTCGCCGATGGCAGCGCTGCGGGTGGTCCGACGGATGCGAAACCGATCGCCGTTGAAACCACAGTCGATCTGCCCGAGTTTGTCGAGAGCGTAGTCGGCAATGTGATTAACATTCGCATCGAGGGCAGCTATGCGCGTGCCCTGGACATTGTGCGAGCCGTCAGTGATGGGACGGCCGAGAAGTGTGCCGGCGGAGTGACGGATGATCGCTGGGGCGATGCGCGGGCGAATGGTGGGGATGGGTTTGATTGGAGTTTCGTACAGAACTGGCGGACACGGTGATTGCGATTTGACAGAGAGCTCGAATATGATTGAATGTTTCTAACTCGATTTTCCATCCTTGTCTCTCATCCCTTCGCAGACCGTCGGCCAACTCGCACAGCGAGCTCACGCAGTTCAACAGCTCGGCGCATCCACTGTCCCCAGCTTCCGGCACATCAGCAGCTCCCGTCGCAATGCCCGCCGTCACCGTCATCCGATCGCCCGTCGCCTCCGCCTCCGCAGCCGCCACTCCGATGCACTCGTCGCAGCAAATCGCCCACTCTGCGTCTGCCGCTGCGCACAACAAGTCATCGCTCAGCGGCGTCGCCTCGAGTCTGGTGTGCTCCGGGCAGATTCATGCGCCGGCCGTCGCCACGCCGGCTCCGCGATTGCCGCGCGAACAGGTGGCCAACTATCCGCCAACGACTACTAGCCAGCACAGTGACCATCAGCCTCAGCCACAGCAGCCACCGTCGTACCGACATCATATCACATCACCTGCCGCCTCATCAGCATACGGAGCATCCGCCGGAGCAGCCGCCAGCGCCGACGATGCGCAGCACTTTGGTCACCACAATCACCACAGCCACCACCAGAGCCCGACCGCAATGATTCCCGAACGCGATACCGGTCCGGGGCAGGCGACTGGGGCCGGTAGTCAGCAGCACGGTCCGCCAATTGCCCAAAAACCCGCCATGCATTCACGTCAGTCCTCCTCGGCCGTGCAGCCGCATCGTTCCATGTCGGGACCGGCAAAACTTACCATCCAGAGTATACCCGTCAAATCGCAGCCGCCCATGCAGAGTTTCGGTTTGGGCTCGCAGCATAAGCTGAATGCAGCTGCTGCTGCTGCGGCGGCGTCTGCCAATCCGGTGACGTCGCAGCGAGCGCAGCCGATCGGCTCGAAGAACAACAGTCCGGCGGCTTCTGGGCAATACTTCTCACCGCAGCCGAACGCCGCTCGTTCCGCCATGCCCACGGCGACCCCTCCTCAGCAGGCCAGCAACCACTCCAGCCACTACCATCATAGCAGTCAGCAACCGACGGCTGTCCAGCATCAGCACCACTCATCGGCAGCGGCCGCCTCGGAGTTTCGTGCCGGTATGCTGCATCGAGTGCAAGAGTGCAATAGTTCATCGGACGAGAATCGGTCCAGCGGTCATGCGAGCATGTCGGACACGGGCGGCCATGGCAGCAGTTCGCCGGGCGGCCACTGTAGTGGCGGCGGCATCGGTGACAGTACGGAGCGATTGGTCGACGATCGTCGCCATGCTGCGAATGCTAATGGAGTGGCAAGTACGACTGCGTCCACTGCTGGCCTTACTTCGCCCAACATCCGGCCACTGCCTGGTGGATCAGCAGCTCTGTGCAGTCCGGCCGGTGTCGCTCAGCCACCACTCTCCGGCCGAACACCTGGCCCAAGTGTACCAGCCCAGTCTCGCACACAACGCCAACGAACACCCGGCCACAACAGCTCGGCCAGCATCGCTGCGGCCCATCCGTCCAACAAGGTTCCCTGGACCGGAGGCGGCGGTCTGGCCGACATCAAGCTGGCCATCCAGCAGCTGACGATGCGCTCGCAGACGAGCACCAACAGCACGTACAGCAGTCTGAGCGCCGGATCCGAGAGCTCCGAACCGGCTGCGGTTCGTCGAAATCACGGCGGCAATGGCGGACCGGGTGGTGGCGGTGGCGGCGGACCCGGTGCAGGCCCATCCGGCGGATCCGGTCATCATGCTTCAGCCGCAGGCGGCGGCGGTGGTCATCATGGCAATGGCGGCGGTGGCGGAGGCCACCACGGCAGCCAGCAACTGGGTCGCTACGCCTCGCTGGAGACGGTCAACACGAACGTCACCAGTGCCGACGAATTCGTCTGGGTGGACTCGCACAACCGGCTGGTCGAACTGCAGCATCCGCCTTGGTCGCAGCACTGCGTGTGGCGTGTCCTGCGCACCGGCCGCTGTCGCGAGCTGGGCGATCGTGTGGCCGCCGATGCGGTGCCGCGACTCGGCTACCTGCTGCAGCGAGCCCTCGTCCGGGTCGCCCGCGAGGTGCAGCGCCTCTCCGCCGCTCTCGGGCTGTGCAGCAAGCACGAGGTGGCCGGAGCGTTCCGCATCGTCGTCTGTCCGGCGCTGGCGGACTCTTGCATTCGGGCGTGTCTGCGGGCAGCCGCCATGTTTGCAGTGCCCGGCGACGGGGCACTGCGCCAGAGCAAGTCGGCGAGGGCTGGGTTGCAGCTGCCCGTTGGGCGATTCCATCGCTGGATGGCGGACGCCAAGTTGGGGCGGTTTGTGCACGAATATGCGGCGGTGTATTTGTGTGCGGGTATCGAGAATCTGCTGGAGGAGGTGGTGCTGCAGTGCTTGGAGTCCGGGTCCGGGTCGGCGGGTTTGGCGGCACCAGCACAACTGACGGCCGCTGCCCTGGAGCAGGCGATCGCCGGTTGCGGCGATCTGTGGGGTCTGCTGCAGCCGTACGCGCATCTGAATGCGGGTCGCGTGGCGAGCGGAGCGCTGACGATGCCGCGTTGGGCGAGTCAGGGAAATGGATCAGCCCAAGCATCGGACCGCAACACCAGCGTCGAACCTTGCCTGCTGACCACATGCGTGGGCAGCGCTGCCGAACTCCGCGATCTGATCCAGCGCGCACAGAGTCGCTTCCAGAACGTCGCACTGTCGCAGGCCGCTCTGACGGCGCTGTTCTACTTCATGCGCTGCTCGCAGCTGGAGCACAGCGATGCGTCGGCAACGGGCAATGCGGGCAACGGAGGCGGCGGTGGCGGCAGCATCCAGGAGCTGTGTTACGAGCGGGCCTACGTCGTGCTGCCGCCGCTGGTCGAGTGGCTGCGCGTGGCCACGGCGCATGCGGACTACCGCAGTGCGGTGCTCATCGACAAGGACGACATTCTGCAGGCCGCCCGTCTGCTGTTGCCCGGCGTCGATTGTCCGCCGCGTCCGCTCGCGACCGACGAGGATCTGCCGACGCGGCGGACCGCTTCGGTGTCGACGTCGAACGGCCACGGAGCCACGTCTCCGGTGACGGCTGCGTCGAGTGCGGCCGCCGCCGCCGACGACATTGCCGAGTACGGTCGCCGGGCGACGCTGGCGCTAGCCTTCAAGCTGATGACCAGCGGCCGGCCGGAGTTGCTGCTGCAGGCCAGCTCCCTGCTGCCGGCGGTCACGCGCTACGATACGCTCAATCAGTTCGGCATGACCGCCCTGATGGTGGCGGCCGTGCGGAATGACGAGCAAGCGGTCCAGATGTTGCTCGATGTCGGCGCCAAGCCCAACGTCGAGGTGCCCGCCCTGGTGCCGATTCCGTCGGCCGCTGGCGGTTCGGCGGGCGCCGCGGGATCTTCGACCGCGATGACGGCAGCCGGAGGCCACGCGGCGACCGCCATCCATCCGGAGACGCAGCAGTGGACGGCGGTGACGTTTGCCGCGTGTCGCGGAGCGTTCGGTATTGTGCGGGCACTGCTCGAGAGGGGGGCGCACGTCGAGGGCGGCGCCCGCCTCAGCGAGGACAAGTGCACGCTGACGCCGCTGCAGGTGGCCAGCGGCTCGGGGCATCTGGATATTGTGGGGCTGTTGCTGTCGTATGGGGCGCATGCGTTCCTGTCGACGCAGCAGAAGGATTCGCTGTGCTTCTCGGGGAATGCGCAGCGGGGGAGTTTTTCGGCGATTTCGGTGGCGGCTGCGCATGGCCAGCGAACGGCACTGCGGAAGTTGTTGACGGCACCGCAAGCGCCGAACAGTCGGGAGGTGTTGTCGCTGGAGGAGATGCTGGCGGAGGGTGGCGATGGGGTGGGGGCGGCGAATGGACGGAATGGTGAGGCGGCAGCGGCGGCGGCGGCACCGCCGACGTTCAATAAGACGCAGATCAAGTGTCTGCAAGAGGCTATGTATCACAGTGCGGAGAATAATCATTTGGGTGAGTGGTATTTCATGATGAGAAAATGCTGATTGTGCTCAGAAATTTAATTTTTGACGGTCACTAGGTCGATATAAATACCCCGTTCTCGTGTACGAATACTTACATCCTTCCACTTCACAAATCTGAAAAAATAACTGAAATTGAAGGCCTTTAGCGAAAGTTATTGTGTTTTAAAATAGGATTATTACACCTTGTATCAAATGTAATTTATATTGTGCAGACATCACCGTCGAATTGCGCGCCGTCGGCGTTCCGTGGACGCTGCACTGCTGGATGCATGCGCTGGCCGCTGCGCACGAGCTGCGTCTGGACGCCGTCATCGATCAGCTGCTGCAGGACTTCCTGCAGGTGTGTCCGGACGATTACAGTTCGCAGTTCGTTAGCGAGTGTCTGCCGCTGTTGTTCAACATATTCCGTTACAGCAAGGTTAGTGTTGGAGCCAAAGAAGATTCGACCAGTGTGTTAATGTTTTCGTCCGCCCGCGTCCAGAAGGAAGGGACGACACTGCTGCTGGCCGACATCTTTGCCACCTGTTTCGGCTGGGAGACGATCAAGCACATCAAAGAGCCGGTTCTGTTGCCGGGCAATGGATCGCGTATTGATCCGAAGTTCGTCAACAATCCGGAGCTGAGCGATGTGATGTTTCGGTAAAGTTTAGACACGAGTTTACTATTTCGATCGTCGATTTATCATTTAATAATTTACATTTTCCAGTGTTGAGGGCAAAATATTCTATGGCCACAAAATCGTTCTGGTAACGGCATCGGCACGTTTCAAGAGTATGCTCAGTTCCAAGCTGAGCGAGAGCAGCACACCAACGGTGCACATAAACGACATTCGATATCACATATTTCAGGTATGCAAAACAGCCGCATACAATCAACCACCAACGAATCACCCAATTGACACCATTTCTTCCGCTATTCAAACAGCTCGTCATGCAATTCCTGTACAGTGGCGGTTGCAATAAACTGCAAGTGGTAGCCGGCGATGTGCTCGAATTGATGGCTGCCGCGAGTTTCTTCCAACTGGAAGGACTGTTGCGATACACGGAATCGCGATGCTCGCAGATGATCGATATCGACAATGTGGTCGCGATGTACATTCATGCGAAGGTAAATGACCTTTTTCCAATTATTTATGAATCATGAATCAATATTAAGTAGTTGAATCAGTATAATAGTACAACACAAATATACTAGGGTTTATTAGAGAAAGCCTGAGAGAGAGAAATCTACGTGGAACATATAAGATGTGTTATGTTGGTCTTCATCTGCTCATATGAATTTCATTAAACTCGATTTTAATATTAACTTGATCTTGACGCTGGGCAGTAGAGAATATCATTGAGCCAAAATAACGTTTCATAACATTGCCATTCAAATTATACAACTGATGCGATAAGACCAATTGAAGACGCGAACCTATTGTGATATGTATCAGTAAATGTCAACTGTAAACAAAATGAAAATCCTCCACCCTTTCTCAGGTCTACTCCGCACCCAAACTGCTCGAGTACTGCCAGGGCTTCCTGCTCCAGAACATGGTCGCCCTGCTCACCTACGACGATTCCGTCAAGCGTCTGCTATTCGCCAAGAAAATCCCCAATCACGATGTGCTCACCGGCCTGCTGCAGACGCTGCAGGCGCGCATCAAAGCGCGTCGGGCCGCCAGCAGTGTGACCAATCTGAACAGCACGGCATCGGGCGGCGGCGGAACGGCCACCAGCACGTCGAGCAGTGCGGGTCGCCATCAGACGGGAGGTGGTGGTGGTGGCGGCGGAGGAGGTGGAGCATCTGGCGGCGGTGGTGCGCACAATCGGAGTACGACCAGCCTGCAGACATGACTGCAGTCGCGTGCGATCGCGTTGTTATATCGTCGTTAGGCCTTAGTGTAGCGGAATATTTGTTCAGCGTCTGGCACTCTCGTTGGGCGCGTATTTTATTGACGATTAAATGATAATAAATTACATTTACATTACATTGCAATTACTGCAGTCTGCAGTCGCGATCGTTTGCGTTGTTACCAGTAGTGCAATTCTGTGAGCTTATCGTAATACTATTACATCGAAATGCACCATTTCGATCACAATTTTCCACACGAAATACACTACATTTCTGTGTCGATCCACACATTATTATTACATATTATCTCCAATCAACGGAATACACCCTGCATCAGGATAGGTGTTACATAGTTTTCATAGGCTGTATTTCACAAACGGTCCAAGATAGCAAGGTGAAAAATTATAGTATTTTAGTAAGACTCAGCGGTTTGCTGTTTGCTATATGTTGTATAGATGCCCAGCATTGGACGATGGACTACAAACGTATTCCATTGGGAGTTGCATTGCGATGACAATTCGCAATAGGATATTGTTCGGGCTCTAAAGACCCTCAAAATGAACGGAATGTTGGTCTATCAAAACAAGAATGGCAGCGTTGAAATATACAGAAAAGAAGGACGAAAACAAGTTGCAACAAGAGACCTAATGGTTCGAAAAGTGACGACTTAGATCCAGAGAAATGCACGTAAATTGCACCCATAATAGCATAAGGGCTAGGAAAACTTATAGACAGAGTTCGGTGAATACTCAAAACGAAGCATAAATTTAGGCCGAACGAAATCTACAAAGTGCATGTCTGTACTGCGAAGCTGAAGCTTATCATTGCTGTTTCTGAGGCCTGATGGGGTCAAGATAAGTGACACAAAGTGCCGAGAACAAGTGCTGGTGAGTGTATTCAAGCCATTGACACGAAAAAAGTTAAATTGCATAACGTTTACATCGATTTAAGACTCTGCGCCAACGCATAAAGCTAATTTGCATCAATATTGGCTGAATGGAATCGTTTCACATCTCACATCACATTACGCTCACACTACGTCTGTCGATTTCACCAGGTGCAAAAGTGATTGATTTTTGTATTTGGAATATTTTGGAGGTACGAGAAAATTCGAAAAGAAACGAGAGGTTGGACTCTTCAAACGCAGTCATTCAGCGATA
>JANTBZ010118173.1:0-15971 GCA_024741255.1 Exechia fusca | reverse complement strand
TTTTGTTCGCGTGTCTGCTGGAAAACTAATTTTTCACGTTACCATTGACAATAGCATCAAACTAGGCCCGTTTATGTAAGGTCCAATGATGCCAAATAAATTATTGTTGATGTCGTTCGAATAAATGTAATTCAGATACAAACAGAAAACGCATCATCGCTCAAAGCGAAATAGAAATACACATTGAAGAAAAAAAAATTGTTGACGGTGTCTCAACCAGATCGTATATCGAAAGACGGTTGCATTCTGAAGGTAAAAATGTCCTCCAGAAAACGCAAAAACATGAACTAACCCAATGTCCATATTTAATCGAGAATCGGCGTCAGTTTCCATACACGTCGATCGTGCAGTACATCGTATGTTAATCGCAATTCTATGAGCCATAAATGGTTCAAACATTGGTCTCATAAAAAAACGGGATGAAATTCATATAAATGATGAAGCGTACAATATCGTGCAAAAAATCCAAGTTTAAATGTTTTCCGGAGTAACACTTTATACCTCGACCACTGTATTATAGCAACGATAGCCGATTCAAATCGTGACGCATTGGAAATGTCCGGCGGACGTTGTAAATGTTCTTGCTACATATGTTCATGATGGTCTAACGAACAATTCATAGAAGACGATTATTCTACATTTGTTTGTTTTCGCAATTTAAATCATGTTGGAAAACGGAAAATCACATATCCGAATTTTTAGGCCCCACCCTGTATAATTGCTGTAGAAAGTAGAAAGGATCAACATACATTTTCACCAGGTGAACGTATGATTCACACGAACAGCGACCAACGGCAATCTTATTCGAATGTGCCACCACAAGAAATCGATTTGGTATAAGCCTAGCTCGGTCAACCTTCGAATATGCACGATTGCTCATCTCACAACAAACAAATTGCAAACATTTCAAAGCATTTTTCATCTAAATCTATTTATTGTCATCATTCAATCTGTACACAAAAACTCATTCAACGTGTGATGGTCTCAAACGATTCCTCGCCGCTCATCGCTGTGTCATCCGGTTCGTATCACAATCGCGTCGTAGTCGAATCAATCATACAATAAATTCGCCTACTTTTAACTCCGCTTACCACGCGTACTTGGCGGCCGACGACTGGAAGCTGGTGTGCGACACCGCCTCCGCGGGCGAATAGTGCACGGCGCTCTGCTTGTGCACGATCGGCTGCACATGTCCATGAGCATGAGCCTGAGCATAAATCGGCTGCTGCTGGTGGTACACAGCCGGCGCAGCGGTGGCAGTAGCATACTGGTGATGCTGCGGCTGCGGCTGCTGATGGTAGTGGACGGCGACCGGCGCCGGAGTGGTGGTGGTGGTCGTGGTCGTGGTGGTGTGCTGCTGGTGGGCGTAGTGCTGAACAGCCTGCGGCTCATGCTGGTACTGGTGCACATACGAGAGCTGCTGCTGCGGCTGCGGCTGCACGACGATCGGCTGGTGCACGTACTGCGGCTGCTGGACGGTGGCAACATGATGCTGAACGGTCGTCGGCACATGCTGATGAACGGCAACGACGTGCTGCTGCGGCTGCTGGTGCTGGTGCTGGTACTGATGGTGGTACTGCGGCTGGTGCGGAGCCACCGGCGTCACGTACTCGTAGTGCTGCTCCTGCTGCTGCTCGACGTACTGCGGCACGATCACCTGGCTGACGTGCTTGTCGGCGTGCGAGTGCGCCGTGGCCACCGACTTGCCGTGATGGCTGACCGTGGCGACGAGCGGAGCGGCGACGGCATGATGCTGGTGCTGGTACTGCGGCTGCTGGTGCTGCACGACCTGCTGCTGCTGGTAGGTGACGGCGTTGCTGGGCTGCTGGTGCTGGTGCTGGTAGACAGTCTGCTGGTGATGTTGGGGCTTGGCCGCAGCGTCGTGGGACACGGTGAAGGCGTGCGTGTGACTGGGCACGGCGTGCTGGTTCAGCTGCTGCTGCTGGTGCTGGTACTGTGGCTGCTGGTGCTGGTACTGATGCTGCTGATGGTGGACCGGAGCCGGAGCCGAGTAGGCGATGGTCTTCTGGTGCACGGCCGGAGCAACGTACTCGATGGTCTTCTGGTGGACGGCGGGAGCAACATATTCGATGGTCTTCTGGTGCACAGCGGGCGCAACGTACTCGATGGTCTTGGTCTGGTGGACGACCGGAGCGGAGTATTGCTGCTGGTGCTGGTGCTGGTGGTGGTATTGCTGGGGCTGCTGGTGCTGCAGAGCGGGAGCGGCGACGATCTGGAAGCCGTGCGGCTGCTCAGCCTGCTGGTAGTGCTGCTGCTGCTGCTGGTGATGGCCGGTGTAGGCCAGATGCCCGGGCGCATCGATCAGGCCGGCGCTGGCGAAGGCCACGGAGCAGGCGAGGATGGTGACGAACTAGACGGTGGCGGGGCACAGAAAATGAATAGCATGATTATTGTTATGCTTGGGAATTATGCTGCATGCAACAAAAGCAGCAATCTAATGCTGCGTACCTTGAGAGCCATCGTTGCAATGGGTGCGTTGTTTGTACTTGAATGAGTACGATGCGAATGATACCTTCTTCGATTGCTCTATATCGTTTTATACTAGTACGGCGGCGGTTGGCGCGAGCCCGAGCATGTGTAGGATTAGAGCGAAGCATGCAACATATTTTTCGACCACCACCACTTTCGATTTCGATCGTCGCCGGGCTTGTCGTTGGGCTGGTCGCGCGAGTCGCGAGATTGTTGTACACATCGCGCAGACATTGTAGCGTGCACTGCACACACACGCCGGGTACACAACAATTGGTGTGTGTGGTTTTTTGTGTTGCCGTGCAGAAATTGTCTGCGATGCTGGGGTTCATTCGTCTTCGCACGCGCGGCATGCGGTACATCAAATCATGCTGGCGTGTATGTGCTAGCTTTGTATAGTAGGCTTGCGATCTTGTATATAAATTGTGAATATTAGCATTCAGTTGTGTGCAAAATCGCAATGCAACACCTTGCTCGGGTATTTGGCATAGACGAAGAAGTATATCTATGGTATATTGTTATAATGTCACGCAGTGATGGCAAGGTGTATGTGTTCGTGTATACCTGCGTGTCTGTATATGTGTATGAGGCGACTCTAATAATGTCAGATCGATGAATATAATTTCCTTACTCACGCACACGCGTCTACAAATCGCAGACAATAATAATATCAGCATAGCATATTTTACTCGACAGCATACTCAAAATAGCATATAGCATATATTCCTCATTGTAGCCCGCGATTCGACCTACAGTCTGCATACGCGTGTTGTTGAATGGACCAACAACGCAATCGAGTGTATATTCGTGGAATCCCATCTCATTCAACAATGCACCTGTGAGCTGCGTGTTTACTTTGTTCGGCGATGAACTTGAATCTTCAATGATATATGTTACCAATGTCGACGCACGTTGTATATTCGGCTATTTTGTTAAGTTGATTTTAATTGGCCTGAAACGGATTGACATAAAAATGCGAGTATACGTTGAACATGAGAATGCGTCACGTCGTACGTCGTACTGTATTTCAACATTGGACTATCCATCATATGAACATAATTTTCGCACATGCCCGACAGCTATTATTGCGATCGCTCGCTGTGTGTCGCTCGGCGAAAAAGCACATAAACGTTCCAAGCATATATTCCGTGATTGATGTGTATTCATATGAATAACTGGTGTATCAGATTCGCAAGTATGCGTTACTAATTAGGGGTTCGATATAGATGGAGCTGGATCTACGCAAGTGAATCGCACATTATGCTCACCGCTAAACTGAGAACTTGCAAAACATTCAATAATAATTGACAACCGACGCCCAGATTTCTGTATTCAACAATGGGAACATGCCGCAATACATATGAATAGCCATTTCTTATGTTCAAATCGTTTTACCGGTGTTTTAATGATTAATCATGAGTCGCGTACATCAGAAACCATTTGAGATGACAGGCAATTGTAGTTGAAAGTGTGCCCGCCGAATGCCTGTGTAACCTTGTCCTAAAACATGCCAAATCTTTTCTGTTTATCGATCATTACATGTTTGGTTTTGGGCTATTGCAAAAACACACAACCGTTGACGCACATTCGTGTGCGTATTGATGAATGGGCATTCACAGCGGCGGTAACAACCACACATGCGGCGTATAAAACAATAAGCACCTCATTTGGATGGAATTGTGCGGATTCGCCTCGCCGTCATTGTGAACAAATCTAGAAACATACTCGACACGTAGTTAATAATCATCAATTATTTTTCTATTGCATTGATGGTTTTATATTTGACATTGAGTTCAATCGATTGTTATATGTAGTCAAATATATTTGCTGAGCTAGACGTATTATCATAGCCTTGCAGTCGGAGTAAGAAAACGTAATTAATTACTAGGTTTGAACATTGCGCAAATAGCGTGTTCTTTCACTGCATAATCGTGTGTTACATTTTTTGTAATCCACATCCATGCACGTCCGACACCCAAAAATCAACCAACTTTGGACCGTTGTGCCGCTCGTGCAGCAGAGAAATGTGTACCCAAAATCGGATCAGTGCGCGGAGAATGTTGATCCCCGAACGACATACCCGCTATGCAGATATAAAATATGTATCTACACATATGAACTTAGGCGGGATGTGGTGACTCTGCGATGGTGGTTGGCCTAGGTGTGCGCATGTTGCGCATGAGTATATGTGTACGCAGAGTCTTGTCATCAGGTACATGCACCCATATGATATAACATGTCATAAGTAGGTGTGCGGTGTGCATGCGTACACATGTTTATTATACGCGTGTGCTTGTGCGAAATGATTTATTTTTATAAATCATCGATCATGTGGTGGCCGGGCCGGTATGTAGTAACAGATATTCGGTTCAAGAGTACCTCCGCCCCTCGAGCCATATGACGTGACCGTTTAGTGGTGTATTGAATAACTGTTAAACTCACACTTGAAATGTGCCTATGATTAATTGTGAGTATGATTTGTTTGGCTAGTTGCTACTGAACCTTATGTTCATTCATGTTGCTATCAATGTCTGGTACAATGTTTGTTCAGTTCAATGTTTGTACTAAATATCAGATCTTGATGAAGGAACTTGATGAAACAAGATCTTAATTAGATGAAGTGCTAAATGTAATGTCATTCGTTCAGTAATTCTCAACTAACAGTGAGGCTGGGAAGTCCGTATCGTTTTTAGTAGGACACATCTTTTCGATAAAATTGTTTGGGAATAATAAACGGTGCCGGGTACTGAGGTCAGTGGGAATAATGTCAATTGACATAAATTAACATAATTATAACTTAACATCAACATTATTCCATTGAAGGATGATAAAATCAAATTCGACATCGACTGGAATTTTGGTTTGTACGCATTTTGATTTCATTGAATCAACTTTTTTTATTGTGAAGAAATGGGTATCAGTGTACCAGTATTATGCATATGAAATCACAAAAGCGCGATAAAGAGCTGTGTCTTCGTGATGACTGCACATTTTCCATTTTGGTTTTGTTTTTTAACGATTGTATTATTAACCAACAATACGCAGCCTAGACAAATTATAATTTCTATCGATAAGTAACGACAAATTATATTTGAATAATAATGGTAGTATTGATCAATACTACCATTTATGGACATCTTAATCGGGTCTTTTTCATAAACTATTTGGCCAATCGTGATTTCATGACACATATTCTTGTGAATTTGGCGCTCGCGATTTGACAATTCTACCAAAACCCCTTTGTTTTCCACATTGGTGATATTGTTTTTGATTGATTTTTACTACAGATATTGATATTAAATACATACCAATAAAAAAAAGTGTAAAACCTAAAAAAGTCAATAGGATTTCATTTAAAAAAAACAGTCTGTGTAGGTAAAACGTTGTTATTGATAAGCATTATTAGCATGATCTAGGGAAAATAGGGCCGTTGATAGACAAAAATCTCTTTTCTCGCATTTATGAGGCCCTGGATTTTTTTCTTATGTTCAATGAATTGCCATTATTATTTCATTTCTGGTGTCATTCTTAACCACCCCAATAGATCTATAATGGCACTAGAGAAGGAACAATCATGACATTTTATATTTTGTTGTTGATACAAAAACTCCAAGGACGATGTCCGCAAATGGAAGTATTAATAAGAAGATAATAACTCTATGGGACAAATTGCGGCGAGAGATTTCGTCAAGCCAAAAAAAAAGCCCAATAAAGTGTTCAATATTTCGTACTCTCCATTCGGATGATGCGCGCACTAGAAAATCCACAAAATAGTTTTGGAAGATAGAAAAGAATAATTGATGGATATTGCGGAGGGTACAGCAATATCAATATCCATCAATTGTTCATTGTAAATCGAAATGTTATTTCGGAGCATTGTAGAGGCAGCAGGATTCGACTTTCCATCATGCCTGTGTATTTGACATGCATCATCTATTTTATTCTTTCAACATTTCACTTGTATACACAACACATTACATGCATGATTTGAATATTCAAGCACGAATCGCCCGCCCAATTTACTCTACAGATGGAATACTGAAATATATGGCGTAGTACGAAGCATTTTGAATACATTCTACGAAGTACAAAGTCCATTCATTCCACAAATAAATAGCCAACAAAATGCCCTGCGCAGTACGAGTAGTATACAACCAGAATCCTTTGGTTTATCTCATCTCTATAATTCTGGAAATGACCAGTAATCATGTATTCGTGACGCCGCAAATACAATATGCGTTCACTACATACACACGCACATTCGCACAAACATACATACACATACACACACTCTCTCACACTTGAACCGAACTCCGTCCAATCCGTCCAGCGAATCCGTCCCTTTCGATCGCCGCGCGGCCAAGCCCGTTTGCGATAATAATCCCCGTCCAAATCTCGCTCAGACGATTCAATATCTCAGCGCCCTTCCGCCTCACTGCCTCGACACGCCCACCAACGCCGGCCGTATGCAGCGCTCGTGCAACTTGTACCCCACCTTCGTCACCTCCACCACATGATCCGGAGCCAGCTCGGTCGTCGGCTTCTGGAACAGCGCCTCATGGAAGTTCGGATTGAACTTCTCGTTCAGCGGATCCACCACCACCAGCCCATTGCGCTTGAACACCTGCAGCAGCGAGTCGCGCGTCATCGTCAGGCCCTCGTACAGGTTCTTCAGGTGCACGTTCTTCTGGTCCGCGAGCTCCGCCTTGGGCACCGCTTGCGTCGCATGGCCCAGGATGTCGGCGACCTCCAGCAGATCCTTGCAGAAGCCCTGGATGCCGAAGCGCTTGGCGTCGTCGATCTGCTTGGTGAGGCGGGCGCGCAGGTTCTCCGTCTCGGCGAGCGAACGCTTGTACTTGTCCAGCAGTTCGGCGTTCTTCTCGTTCAGCTGCTTCACCTCGGTGGTGAGCGTTTCGACGCGACCGCCCAGTTCGGCCGCCTGAGCACCATCGACGGGTTTGGCCGCATCGGTGGCGGCGGCATCGGCGGCTGGCGCTTCCTTGGAGTAGTGGCGGGCAGCGGCGCAGATGGTGGGTGCGATGCGCGAACTTTGGCTGAGATAAGAGATACAGAAAACATGTTACATAAAACGGGCACGCAGAGAAAACATCGATGCTGGACGCTCCAATCGATGTGATGATAACAGAGAGAGCATCTGAGATATCGTTCACGCAGTGTAGGTTATGAATTACATCATATGTTTACATATGTGTTTTGGCTTGTCTGCGCAGAAAACCCGGCTTACCTCAGCTCAGTGGTGGCCAGGCGGAAGAGGCTGCCCAGCAGCGGCGATCGCAGTGTAACAGACATGGTCGTAGGTCGTGGGAATAGGTCGGAAAACCCTGAGAAGAAAAACACGCAAAAGCGCTCGCGCACACAGCGAAGAAGTGACGAGAATGAATGAATGATTGGATTTTTTCTGACGCAAATCCAATGAATGCGACAGTCGGCAGCAGTGTCGGTAGTGCAGAGCGGTCGCGAATTGCCTGACAGCCGGCATTGGATCGGTGGCGTGGCAACGGTGCATTGCAGCCGAGAACAGCTGAGAGGTGGAAAAGGTATGAATATATAAGAAAATGTATACAACAGGTAACACAGGTGTATATAAGTGTTTTTCTAAATATAGTTGAACATTTTGTCCATCAGTATTTTCCAATATTTAGATGCAATATTTTTATTTATCGATATTCCTTGTGTATATGAACAATATTGTTATACATTATACTTGCAAAATATAAGAAAATATGTTTATTTCGGATTTATGGAATCGGCTGCCTGCGATTTAAATTCTGTGGCCGTTTCTGTGGTCCAAAAATTGAGGTAATAGATTGGAGTGTGCCATCTGGAAACTAGTGGCCGCAAAGAGCGCCGGTGCCGATGGATTTGTTTGGTTGTTGTTGCTCTGTGTATGTATATAATTCGCAGTCTCGCGTTTCGCGTGTGCATGAAAGTGTGGCAAGTGCGTTGGCTGCTGGCTTCTCGTTTCTCGTTGACGCGGACAATTCGGTATATTCTTCCATCATCCGATCCGCCGCCGGTGCCGAAACGAAACGTGTGTCCGCGTGGGCACGTGCGCGAGTGTCAGACGACGGTAATTAGCTAATTGCAATTGCAAGGTGCGCGCGACGGGTTCGATGGACAAGTGGCGAAAATAGAAGTTCGTCGCGCGAAAGACGATATATATACGGGCAAATAAAATTAGGAGTATTGCGTGTATTTTTGTTGTTTGTTTTGCTGTGCGAGCACAGTGCTTATGTGCTTTATGTCTTATGTGCGTCCACACTTCCACTCAACACACAGAAACATAATACGTAATACATATAGTAGAAGTGTATATGATAGTGAATTAGTAAGGTAGGTTTCGGTGATTTGTTTGCAGTTAGCAGCATATTCACCCGTATCACGAGAATTTCAGAAGCGCGTAAGATTTCCTAAATAAGAAATATTACGCGGTGTTTATTCATGAAACAAGCAACTCATGAATGAACAGTGCGTAATATTTTTTATTTATGGAATCTTTTACGCGCATTTTAAATTTTCGTGATACGGTTGATTGCATATTATCTGCGGTTTTATCTGCATGGCGCTACAATTCGCTATATTGTTAGTGTGTGGGTGTGTGTATGCATATTAGAATGATGCGGTCGTGTATTATTATAATGAATCCGAGACCGGATGTCTATACATAGATATTATGTGATCGCCTTCAGCTTGTTGCGCTTATAGTGCCTTTTAATATCACATGGAAAATGTACTTCAACAGTACAAACAATTAGACATTCGAACTGAATAAAGATTAGGACTTATATATTTATACATGAACATGTGGATGCGGTATTGGAATCTTCCGCATTATATGTTCGAGTACATACATATATAGACACATGAGTGCGTGATGAGGCCGGGTAATTTCGAGACTTTAAAAACCAAGTTGTGAAACGGGCTTCATATGACTATATTGACGATTGTCTCTTTCCGAAAATCTGTTGATGCAGAATTAGAGTTACAAAAATCGTACTACAGTTTAGAAGATGTCATATTTGAAAACTCTCATACAAGATCTAAATAAATCTCCAACTACTTATATCTTCGGACACAGGGCGCATTGGCAAGAGTTCTTTTAGACGAGTATCTTCACATTGCCCCTAGAATCACCAGATAGACGCGCACCTTGATCCGTAACGACGCACGCGCACGACGCACGTGCATGATCTCGCCTTGTAAGCTTGAAATTAATGTGTTTACAAAAAAGTAGTGGAATGATCAGAAATTCGATGGTAAATAAAATGTGTTATTGTTACTGTCGTAATATGGTGCTTTATTTCTTTTCCAAGCGCACCTGAAAAAATGTTGTTCCCAAGATGATTGCTAAAGACATGTAATTTTATGTGCTTTTATCAAGATTAACTTAATGATTTTATACGTCAAGTTGAAATGATCCAACCATGCGGAAAGTTCTGATTTACAAACAAATATTTATATAAATTCGATTTTAATTTACTGAGATATTCGAGTTCGTGATTTTTTTCAAGCACAACAATTTGTTCATACCTGTTGTGGAGCTTCCGGAAAAACGTCTCAAAATGACCCACTCTTTAGTATATGCGTCCGCCGTCCGCCTGTGCGAATGTGCGAATAAAATACAACACCCGAGAAGCGAGACCATATTTTCTATATTTTATCGTCGCCGTCAGTTCAGTTCGGTGTGGGCTGCGGAGCGATCAACTTGCGTGCTGCGCGTCTCTCGTTCGGTGTGCGGTTCATTCGTCGTCCGGTGTTCGGTGCGTGTTTGTCTGTGTGAGGTGCGCGACGGTTGTTGAACAACAAATATTTTTCGTGCTAAACGTGAGAGTGAATGATGAGGAGCCGAGTAGTGCGAGTGAGTGTGCCAGTGCCAACACAACATATGGTCCGTGCAGAACCAACGACGACGACAACGAGCAACGAGTGTCGCATATCGCGCAAGTGCCACCACCGATAGCGATCTGCTATCTGCCATACGCGAACCTTCATGAACTCGCGCAGCGCGTTCTTCATCAGAAACTCTGGAAAAACCCAATCAATTTCTGCACACCAATTTCACGTTAACCGCGTATGAGTGATTGTGTGTGTGTGTGTTTCCGATCGCATTTATATTATTCATCTCATCATGTGTGCAGCGCGTGTGTGCAGAAATGCTGAAGATATGACCTTGTATGTTGCATGCTGTATTCGGTATCGACATCGACGATGCGAGTAACGAGATTACAATATTCAGTGTTTATGCATGCAGATAGAGCCAGCAGCAGTCGGCTGTGTAGCTGCGAACTGCGACGAGATAACGCAATGCCAACAGCATGATTTCCGAAAGAGTGCGATAATACACTCGACCGACCAGACCAGACCAGGTTCAGTGGCACAAATCAAATATGCACGCACGCACGCAGGCATATTCGGAATGGTTCGTCGAGCCGCGAGCGAGTGTCATATTCGCGATTCGCGTGCGCGCGCTTCAAAGCGCGTAATACCTCCGGTTTGAGGCGGGTTTTTTTGTGTGTCGGCACATCCGCTAAACGATGCGGACAACAACAAAACGCCGTTGTCACACTCGGCGGCGCGAAGCGCGAGACACGAGCACGTTCTTCCACAACGGTTTTGCTGTGGATGTGCTGGTGCCGTGCTCTGTGTTGGTTGCATGTTGCATGTGAATCCAATTGTGGATTTGCTCGTATGCACGTACAGTACTACATGGTTCACTAAGTCCCGGGAAAATCGGTGTTCTGGTGCCACCACTCTGAAATCGATGACATTTCCCGGAAGTGCCATCTTTTAAAAAAGGAATAACAAATTGTCATGACATTCCATAAAATAGTTTGAAAGTTATGCCGTGTATTGTAACACGCGGTTCATCAAATACGGGTTAATGGAGTAGAGGGAATTTCATTTCTTGATGTAGCACGGTTTTCTGATGGGAAAAGTGCGACTGCAGCCAAAACATGTCTTATTACGTGTGGTGCAGGATCTTCCCCATCCAAAAACCAAAATCGCAATTGTTTTCCAAAATTCCGTACCTGCCATTTGTTGCACCGAAGACGATACGCGTAGTCGACGCCTAATAAATGTGTCGCTTACTGACGAAAACTTCAATAAGTCCACCAAATAGTTTCAGAAACAGAAAAGTTTGGCAGCTAAAGATTCCCGATTCCCTGAAGATATGAAAACAATGTTTAGACATAACGTGCATACTATTTAGGGAATGCGAGAGCATTATGTGGAGAGGGTGCCGCGGAAACGCAAAAACAGACAATTGTCAAAATCAACAACATGTCGATAATTCAATGATTGATTGAATTGTGGTCTCATTTACAGTTTCATCCATTTTCGGCCCTAAGTAACCATTATCAATTTCCTATTTCAAAATGGTGTCTCCAGGGAAAGAATGAGGTAGTATAATTCGTTAGCGCCAAATACTTTTCGTATGTGATCTAGATACTTCAGGATCGCTGGATTTTAGCTATCGGCCTTGAATGAGACCCTGTAGAGGAACCTAAAAAGTGTTCATCAAAAAGTTGGTGTTTCCATCACTTTTCCCGGGTTTTAGTGTTAGATTTAGCGTTTTATGAAATTCTTCTAATGGTTCGGTCTTAGAGCACAGCTTTAGAACACTATTTTTCATTTCACAACCAAGAAAACTGCATCATCATTATTGTCATTTTTATCTCAACTTTGCAACTTCCTTCCTTGTAACTTCTCATGGCTTGACGTTAGGTCATTGTCATTACTCTAGAGTTTTTTTCATTCATCAACACCCAACAAAAGTAGTAGAATTGCATTAATAATATGATTAATACTGATAACGATTCTAACTCTACATTCTCTCCCGTCCAGTCACCCCGCTCGCCCTGCGCACGCTCATGATCTGCCCCTTCCTGATGGCCGTCAACCAGTTCAGCGGCTCCTTCGCCATCTCCACGTACGCCGTCACCGTGTTCGAGGGCTTCGGCTCCAGCATCGACTCGCAGCTCTCCTCCATTGTCATGGCCGTCCTTCAGGTGATCGGCACCTATGTGGCTTCGCAGCTAATCGATCGGGCCGGTCGCAAAGTACTGCTGCTCATCTCGACATTCGGTGGCTTCCTGATGATGCTGATCACCGGCACATACGCTCTGCTCGTCGAGCAACAGTACGAGATGGCCGGCTGGGATTGGGTGCCGCTGGTCAGCATATCGGCGTTCATTTTCCTCGGATCGATTGGCATCCTGCCGGTGCCGTATGTGATGCTGGCCGAAGTGCTGCCGCCGAAAATCCGGAGAGTCGGTGCGATCATATGCTCGTGCATCGTGTACGTGTGTCAGAGCACGATGCTGAAGATTATGCCGACGCTGCTGGAGGAGCTGCATCTGTTCGGGTGCATGTTCATGTTTGCGGGGGTGATTTTCGTGGGCTTCGTGTTCACGTTGGTGGTGGTGCGCGAGACGAAGGGGATGAATTTGGATGTGCTGGAGGAGCGAAGAAATGACAAAGTGGAGGAGGCGGAGGCGACGAAATGAAGGGGAGATGTGGATTGCAGAATAACTGATTAATAAATGCAATTTTACAATCTATAATTCAACAATTCAAATGATGCTTATTGGAATAACTGTCTGCAAATATCATTAGATTCATCTTGTCAATTGCAGAATAACTGATTAATAAATACAATTTTACAGTCTAGAATTCTACAATTCAAATGATGTTTATTGGAATAACTTTCTGCAAATATCATTAGATTCATCTTGTCAATTATATGTTTATCTTGTCATATGACAAAAAACAACTTCTAGAGCTTCAAATCATGAAAATTATACCATTTCATGTCCAAAATAGAAGCTGCGAGTTGGCGATTTCACTTGTCATTTCACTTCTAAATCATGTAAATTATACTATTTTTATGCTCAAATTTATAACATGAAACTTATTGCGTTTCCATGTTTTCTAAGCTGTGTGCTATGTTCAAAAGATTGTTTTATATTAGAATGGAATATATTGAATTTTTTATGCATTATACAAATAAGCATTCTAGGACATTTTCGCTCAGCATAAATCTCTTTGAACGATGTAAGATATGCAAGTCAAAGCTTCGCATCTCGTTTGCAAATAATATGGTGATATGGGGGTTGCTAATGTATATTTTTGTGTGTTTCATGTAAGTGAGAGTGTTGTCACTTCATAACAAACATTTCACAACTGTCTCTGCGCATCGCAACTCGACTCGACCGACACACTCACAGACTCACACACGCGACATGTGTTATGTGATGCGCCAGCTAGCAGCACGCGTTTGATTAATGTGCGGATATGCGCGCAGATCCCAGGTGTCATGTCGTGCTTTTCCGCGTAGCTCATTCTTTATGTATGTACGCCCGTCATAATGTTAGCTGTCTGCTGCCGCTGCCGGCTAAGCGAACTTTGAGCAGATAAATTGAATAAAATATATGTTGCCATCGTCAATGTCAAGAAGTTCGCACGTACCCCATGATGTGATGTGAGGAAGATGCACGTGAACCAGAAAAGCATAGTCAATTGTGCGTATGTGTGTTATTTATCCAGGTGTGAATGAATGTGCGAAGACCGTTGGACAAATTGTCAGTCGTCAGTTCTTCGTTGGCCCTCTGTTGACAATTCCAAGAAGTTTGGTCATATGGTATTTCATAGAGCTTTCATCTGTTGATTGTCATATTCTACATGGGATACGAATCTGTCTTATCGGAATGCACAGTGTTTTGTCTTATCAATCCCAGCGCCCAACTATCATGCGACATAATTATTTTGCTATTAAAAATAGACATCTGACTTGTATTACGGTTGGATGATAGATAAAGAACAGAGTGTCCAAAGAACTTCCAAATATCCATTATTGATTTTTTCTATTCCACTCATCATCAAATTGTTTGATGTAAAACAACTTGAAAAAAATAAGACACTTGCCATCCTGTTTTTGACCATCCAACCGACAAACCGAGGAAGTAAGCTTGCAAGTTGCTCCGTTTTTCACTGTAGCCAACACACACACAAACAGCAGATAGAGATTAGCTGCACAGTATCAAAGTATCAAGTCAACAAACCCGTGCACATCAGCAAGAGAACATATCAAGCTTGTGAGCTTGTGTTCACAATTTCCGCACATGCGCGTTTGGGGTCGCACGAATTGCTGGCATTAGGGTGTGCAAATCCGTTTAATCGATTAACCGGTCAACCGGTTTTTGTCATCTTGGTAATTTTTGATAACCGGTTAACCGTATTCGATTCGAAAACTGATTATTGTGAGACCGCAAATCCGATAAATAAGATCTATTCGTTTAAATGATTTCAAGTGGAAGTTCCAATGAACAAATATTTCGAATGAATTTACGCTACATTACATAACAATAATGCTTGCAATAATGCTTGCAAAAGAGCCAAATACTGCAACATGATTTGTGTCGAATAAACCCTTATTTCCTGGTTTTTACAACGTTCGAAATTATCACCCTCTATTTCTCGTGTTGTCTCGACAGTCGTTTCGCTATGTCGCGTATTTTGCTTGTGAAAACTACACTGGATTAAAAAAGTCTCAGGGCAGTCGTTTTTCTCAATTTCCCAGGCCTACAAAAGACTTTTATTTAACCAGTTGGGTTGATGCAGAATTGTAGATACAAGTTGGGCAATAACAAAATTGTATGACAGTTTTGACATGACGGCTCTCTATAATTTTTTTTAGCTTGTATAAGATGTCGTATTTTAGAACTCCCTTACAAGAACTCAATCTTAAACTGCTCATATCTTCGGCCACAGGGCGCATTGGCAAGAGTCCCTTTAGACGGGTATCTTTATTTTGTCACTAGAATCACCAGCTAGACGCTCACCGTGATCCGTAACGACACGTGCGTGACCTCCCCTTGTAAGTACTCAACTTTCTGTGATGTTTGAATATTGTAGGAGCCATAGTGTGGACACACTGAGCCTTACCGTAAAGTGAAACAAGACCCCACAAAACTAAAAGCCACAACGATTTTTGTACATTTCTTCCAAACTTCACAGAAAGTTGAGTACTTATAGTGAATGAACATAACTCAATCATCAAAAGTCCTAGAAAACATCGGCTCTGGCCGAGAACTCAGAAATAGAATCGTTCTCAAGTATAAGTCCACAAGTGTACATACAACTGATTCTAGTGTTTTGTGAGCGATAGGTGTTATAGTGTGGACATACAAAAACCCGTGTTTAGTGTTTGGTACACAAAAATCGCTGTCGGGATTTTGGTTTTTCACTCAAACTATCGTGTGTTCGCGTGTCCAACACTTATCCCGCACAAAACACTAGAATCAGTTCTATGGGTGGCGATTGAACAGGAATACAGAAATTCGTTTTAAAAGTCTTTCGTAGGCCTGGGAAATCGACATAACAAAAGGTATCGGTGAGAATTTCGATAAATTCGATAACCGAGTAACTCTAAATATGACAAAATCATTTACCGTTTACCG
>JANTBZ010118063.1:0-15972 GCA_024741255.1 Exechia fusca | reverse complement strand
TCGGTGGTTGTATCAGGAGTTTCCTCGGTAGTGGTATCAACAGGAGCATCGGTGGTCGTGTCGACCGGAGCCTCGGTGGTTGTATCAGGAGTTTCCTCGGTAGTGGTATCAACAGGAGCATCGGTGGTCGTGTCGACCGGAGCCTCGGTGGTTGTATCAGGAGTTTCCTCGGTAGTGGTATCAACAGGAGCATCGGTGGTCGTGTCGACCGGAGCCTCGGTTGTTGTATCAGAAGTTTCCTCAGTAGTGGTATCAACAGGAGCATCGGTGGTCGTATCGACCGGAGCCTCCGTGGTGGTATCAGCTGGGACATCGGTCGTGGTATCGACTGGCGTCTCGGTAGTCGTATCAATTGGTGCCTGAGTAGTAGTGATTTCCGGCGCAGACGGTGTGCTCGTAGTCTCGATGTACACTGGCGTGGTGGTCGTGATTGGAGGAGTGCAGTCGATAGGCTTGATTGTGGATGTGGTCTTCACCGGTCGCGGCGTAGTTGTACGCTTGGTGGTGGTCGGCTTAGGAGTAGTCGTGCGCTTGGTGGTGGTCGGCTTAGGAGTAGTCGTGCGCTTGGTGGTGGTTGGCTTGGGGGTAGTCGTGCGCTTGGTGGTGGTCGGTTTTGGGGTAGTCGTGCGCTTGGTGGTGGTCGGCTTGGGAGTAGTCGTACGCTTGGTAGTCGTTGGCTTAGGCGTAGTCGTGCGCTTGGTGGTAGTCGGCCTAGGAGTCGTCGTGCGCTTGGTGGTAGTCGGCTTAGGTGTGGTCGTGCGCTTGGTAGTGGTTGGCTTCGGGGTAGTCGTGCGCTTGGTGGTTGTTGGCTTAGGAGTGGTCGTGCGCTTGGTGGTGCAAGGCTTAGCAGTGGTAGTGCTCTCGGTCGTCGTAGAGGGCTCGTCGTTCTCTCCGTTGCCGTGTCCGTGTCCATGACCGTGTCCATGACCGTGACCATGTCCATGACCGTGTCCATGACCGTGACCGTGTCCGTGTCCGTGTCCATGACCGTGACCATGTCCGTGACCGTGACCATGACCATGTCCGTGTCCGTGTCCGTGACCATGTCCGAACAGGGTTGCTTCCGAAGCCGGTTCGTCGGAACCTTCGACTTCGTTGCTAAGGTCGGGGAGTTCGCCGCTCAGGTCGGGGAGTTCGTCGCTCACATCCTTCAACGTGTCAATCTCAGTTGGTGATCCAATCGGTCCAGCCAGCAGTTGCTGCAACACAGCGAAAACGCACACAACAAAGTTAATATGATGACGATACGGCAAACGGCGGGTCAATCGCACCAGTCCCTACATACCTGACCGGTGGCCAACACCACTGCAATGACGAGCAGCAGCTTCATGTTTAGTATAGCGTCGTGGTGGCGGTCGCCGTCGTGTCTGTCTCTGTGTCGAATCGGTCGTCGGTTGACGATCTGATCTGATGCCGATTACGTTCGCCGCAGTCCCTTTTATAGTCGATATCGCAGCGAAACAAAATTTAGGCAAATATTAGTAGTACATTTTGTCGACAAAAAATTTAAGTGCGCACTCATGCCATACCGCGGCGCGAAACAACTGTGTAAATTTGGCACAAGTTCTCTCTATGTGCTCCGTTTGCGCGTCACACGTTTGGCAAACGAAAATCGAAATTGATACGCAAACGTGCGTACATTGCGTATCGGCGGCTTTTTGCATTTTCAAATTATATAATAACGGCTAGAAAACTGTTATTCGCGGCTAGCATGACATTGGATTTGTGGCATTTGCACACGTGTTGTTGTCTGCATGGCGGGCAGGGTTCAGCGGGCTGGGTTCACAGGGCACACGTGACACGTGATGCTGTGTGGTATGTACATTGTACATGTACCCACCCTTGAGATTGGATTCCGTTCGGAATTGATTCAGCTGAACAGTAACGACGACGGTTGTTGGTAGACGTAGGCAAATAGCAAACATACAGTGTGTTGATGGAATATTTCTCTGTTTGCTCCACACGTTTGATCAGTTTTACTCGACAAGAAAACGTCGCCAGAATGAGATCTGCATATCCAAATAATTTAACAGTTTTATTTGTTTGCATGCTTCTCATTGCATAGCTCTAGCAGCGTTTCTCGTGAATTGTTTGTTGGCCAATTGCATACAATAACAGGCGTGCAGACACGCGAGAGTCGCGTGATTGCCATCCTGTTGCTCTCAACTCATTTTCTGTCACCAAACATCCGGCCGATCGGCATCACACAGCATAATATCGGTATAGTCGACTGTTCGAACCACTTTCGGTTCTTCAAAAAGTTGTTTCCCAACTGCTCTGATGCGCCACAGTTGGATTGTGATAAAGATGAATCGTCTGTAGTCAAGCTTTTCGAATGAACGATTAAATACGAACACTTCATGATTTCAAAGAAACGTGTGAATTCGTATGACTGTATGGACGTATGGACGAAAAAAATTCATTTCAATAGATTTAACAATATATTGATGAAAATCGGTGCATCAGTTAGCACTTTAACCGTAGATATACGAATAAAATAAATGTGTATAGATATGAATTTCATTTCAACGTTCTCACTCGCTTAGTTTCTATACTTTATGTAACTCTCTAAAAACAGCAAACGCGAATTTGGTGCCCTTGATCCACATTGATCCAAAGCATATGGTTTGAAAAGCGTCATAACAGGTGCAACGGTCGGTCAGCTGTGCGTCAAGTGAAGAAATTATGCAAAAAACTATCTACCACTTAATTATGCGAACATCGAATCAGGCTACTAACATTATTATTGACGGGAAATGTGAGCGTACAATATTGTTGGATATGGACAAATATTTGCACAGGTGTTTGGATCAAATAAACACCTGAACGCTCCAAGACGCTGAACTCGGCTATCATCAGCCAACAAACAATATTGACGATATAACAGAAACTATACACAGTAGTCTCGCCATGCGTTTCTCGGAAGTGTGAAGATCGCTTTGTCCTGTGGAAAATCACCAAGCATTGTACTCAAGATACACAAGCTCAAATTTGACGAAATCATGACCAAAAGCACTCGGAACTTTTTATAGGATTTGAAACATTAGTTCCGGGATTTCGAGCCACATGCTGTTATCCATGATTAACCCAAAGATTATTTGCAACACAATATGGGTTGTTTTTTGTTTTCTTAAATTGTGTATTTCATCCGAATATACACTAGACGCTTTCAAGAGTATTTGATATTGAAAAAGTTGTTATGAATATTAAGTAATTTCATATGAATCGTAATAACCAAACCCATACATCATGTTTCGTGAACCGATTCATATTATTTTATGTTTTTCTTCGAAATCCGGGTCTGCTTATATTAAATTAATCTGGTGAATTACGTTGAGCGATCAGTTTAGTTACGCATGTCAAAGCATGCAGTCGAACAACTCGTTTGTATGATCTTCACTTCATCGTTCTCAGAATACATTATTTCGTTTCGTCTGCGGTTTTTCTTCAATTTCATGTTTTTTTCTTGTAAACAAATGCTTTATTATATATCTTTTTATATGTATACGGGTATGTATGTATATTCATAGATTTATATATACATACTGTTTAGATGTCGAATCTGTGTGTCTGTCGATGTGATGTGTATGTGTGTGTGTGGGCAGTGAGTGCCTGTGTATGTATATGTATATGTGTGATGTGTATGTGTGTCGCACAATCGCAAAATGCCGATCGTGCTGAAGTCCGTTGATTTGAGTGTAGCTTTGTTTTGGGGGGTGGTTATGTATGATGTCTGTCGCGTTCGATTGCAGAAGCGATTCGTACACTCTTTTACATTACCCTTCAATCTTGTTTGTTTGCAATAGTGTTTTAGTGAGAGTATCAGTGTGGTATGTGATCGTGGAAATACTCTATACGTATACATAATACGTGTGTCTCAATGGATAGCGCGTTGCACGTTGCATTTTATGTTGTGCAAAATGCATTTATGTTATTTTTGGTATGGAATGTGTGTTGTGTGCAGATCATATTGATGTTTATAATATAATATGTTATTGGGTGTTTGATGTGATGTGAAGTTGAAAGAGTACGGAGATGTATTTTTCCTATTTCCTTGTGTGTAATATACGATATAACTTTGGGAATTACATTATTATACGTATTATGCTTCTCCTGTATCAGTGTTACATGTGTTACATTCAAACGTAATATTCCATAATATCTAGCAACACTTTGACTTTTTCCAAGATAACAAGTAACAAGACGAAATTGTCAACGTTTTGCTATCAATCTTTTCGTTGTCAAACGTTGTAAATTCTATCTGGTTACGACTAAACCAAAAATCTTAAGAATAGTCTAGGTGTAGCTAGATATTACGAAATATTACGATAGAGTGTAAGACATGTACCACTAGTAAGACGCTTTATGGTATGACCATATTGAATTGGGATGTCCTGCGTGCCTGGCTGATAGGTTTTCCAAATCAATAATATATATCCGTTATTTATTGCGTTCCATTCACATATATTTTAGAAATACTACGGTCACGATTGACGATCGCCACTCGATGCAAGTGTCTGCCAGATTCAGTGTGACACGATCAGAATCGTTCAATCATTTATCAACTCAACAACTCTCTGCGGACACGAGACACTTGCAATTTCGCACGTATTATTATCTAACGACGGTCACACTCGTCTTCTCTAATTGCTATGCGGGTGTAGGCTTAGGCTGCAGCGTTAACTATTCTAGATGACAATTTTGTAGGTGTTTGGGATCGGCCTAACAAAGGATACGAAAAATAATCGAACAGTGCACACACAAGTGAAAGTCGACGACGAAATAATCCGAAGACACGCATTCAAACGCAAATGGGAATCGAACCAAGTTTCATAGACATTGTGGTGTAATGCGAATATCATATTTATATTATACGGATAAATGTATCGATAATGTATAATCATATGTTTTATTATATGCGTGTAATGTATTTTTTGTGTTATTTCCTCATACGTAAGTGGTTGGTATGTGTATGTGTGTATGCGTAATATGGTTTTTTGAAAGACAGAGTGTGTAGTGGGTGTGATTATGATCGTATGCATGTCGTCGTGAGTTCGTGATTGTGATTATGTCAAAAATATCGGTCTTGTTGGTGTGTGTATTTGAATGCGATCTGTGTATGTGTTATAAAATGAACTATTTCATATTATGAATGTAAATATAAAATCATTTTTTCGATTATACAATTTTCAGTATCTGGTTGTATTTTTCATGGTTGAACACATTGGCCTTTCGTCGCGTCATCTCATCGTCGTCATCGTCGGAAGTCACACATCGCACTCGTCGAACATCGCTCTGTATATTGATCCATTTTGCAGAGTAGATGTGTGTGTGTGTGTGGTAGTGTGCATGAGAATGGTTCATAATATTTAATTTGAGTATGTGTTGTGTCTGTGAGCTCTCGTATAAAATTGTATTTGTATGTGTGCTTGAAAAACGGTGTGTTAGAATTGAATTCTTAGTCGTTAGGTTGCTTCAGTTTGGTTGGTTTGTTCTATTTTCTGCTTTGTTTGGTATGGATGTGTGTGTGTGTGTGTGTGTTGGTGTGTGCGTGTGTGTATCGGTGTCATGTGGTATTTATCTCGTGTGTATCAGTTCTCTTGGTTGTCAGTATTGATTGTATAAAAAACTAATTGATGCGCAACGAGTCGAGCGAGTCGCGTCCCGACGCCCATTTTCGATCGGTTTGTTGGAACTGCAAGTGTGTATGTCTGTGTAATAATAATTCAATATATAAATATAACTATATCAGCAGCATTATACGATGCGGTGAGTCACAGGGTTATTACATGCGTATTGTTGTGTGTGTGTGTGTGTATGTGTGTTTTGCGCTAAATTGTCATATACTAATGTATACATTTACTAAGATTCATATGCACTAAATATATATGGTAGATTATCATGAATTTTCGCTTGTGTGAGAGGGTGGGAAGTAAGGGATGAAGGGTGTCGGAGAGGAAGTTCAACAACTCTAGCTTTTGGTTGTGAGATGTGATCTGTGTGGGAAGAAAATAAAAACTACTTAAAATAGAGTATGAAATTTCAGTTGAAGACATTCTCCTGAAGCATATCAGCAGGCGTTTTGTGGCTCGAAACGAAAAAGCCAAACTATAAAGGGTAAAAAGAAAAATACAAACCAACAATTGAAATCAAAGATTGTATCGTACATGCGTGGTGTAGTGTCGTTTATTTTGTCAATATCGTTCTAGATAAAACGGATTTATACGAGCTTATTTGCCTGGATTCGACTTCCAACGGAGATATACGAACAGCAAACTGTACATTATAACTTAATGCTTACAATTGTAAAATGTGTGTGTGTTGTGTAAGGTATTGAATTCGGCGTTCCGTAGTTTATTTATTCGTGTAATTGTAGATTTTTGTTTTCGGGGGTTGGGACCAAAGCGGATGCGCTATATTTATTTATATCATACACAAACTAACAATAATAATATTAATAAATGTATAGTATACCGTAAACTATATATGCAACTATAATGTGGCTCTCATTGCGCCGGGATGAAGGAGAAGGCATCGCATGCATGCACACCTCATCGGACTCGTCGGATGCTTGTATGAAAGTGTTCCAGTGTGTTCGTATGTTCTCTATACATAAAATGTGTGCGCAGGTGCAGCGCACGTCCTCCAAATACACTCCCACACTCCCACCACACACTCGATTTTCGACACGCGTGTCACACACGCACACACATTCGTTTTTATTCACTGCGCCGAGTGTATCTTACGCTGCTAAATTATAACTACTTATAGTTGAAATATTATAATAGAGTGTAGTACTTGTTATAGTACATTGTTGCTGTGTTTGTTCCATCATTATCTGCATGTTTTTCGCGTTCTGTGTGTGTATGGGTGTCGGTTCGAGTTTATGCTACTCGCGTTTTTTTCGGTTCGTTTGTGTTCGTGTGTGTGTGTGTTACATCTAAAGCTTAGAGGCCCGAGTCAATGTGTTTTGTGTGTGTTTGTTTACTAATAGTTATACTCTCATTTGTATGTTTTGTTTACGAATACAGCATTCAAATGTGGTAAGTCAATGTGTCTGGGTGTCGTGTGTGTGTGTCTGTGAGTGTCTGTGTGTGGTTCAGGACAGGCGCAACGCCACACGCACAATCGCGATTGAACACAGGGTGAATGACGTTGTTTTTTATTTTCAGTTTGTCGCTGCATTTGTTTAGCATCATCTCTCTATCTCTCTCTCTCGATCTCTCTTCCCGATCTCTGCGTGTGCATATGTATATAAAATATGTGTATAATATTGAGTGTGGTACGTGTACGATGTGTACTCCATCGAACTGCACCCCAGCATCTGCGTCACTACACTCGATTTCCCGCCAGCGCGATCGCATCTCTAGCAATCAGTCAGGGGCTGGCCAGCGAACTCCTTGGCACCTGCTGCTCGGCATCTGCGCCATTCGCCAAAGCGGATGTGTTCTGCTTCTGCTGCAACGGTCCGATGGCGTTTTGCATGGGTTGATGGTGGTGGTGGTTATGGTTCAGGTGCGGCTGGAAAGGTTGCTGATTGGGCAACTGCTGCGGCTGCTGCGGCAACGAGTTGTACACCAGCGACGCAAAGTCGGGCGAGTTGGCCGGCATCGAGGTGAACGCCCCGGGATTACCTCCAGGTGCGCCCACATACCCATTGAACGCACTGCCACCGCGACTGCCATGCGTTGTCGCCGACGAGCCATGCTGAAAGTTCATCGGTTGCTGCTGCTGCTGTTGCGGGTGATTATTGTTCGCCGTCGTTGCCACCGTGGCGGCCGCTTGCGCGGCGGCGGCGGCGGCCAGCACGTCCATCGGCGAGTGCTGCTGCTGCTGCTCCATGGCCTTGGCGTAACGGGCGCCCGTTCGGCTTAAATGCTGCAGCGAGGCGGTCGAGTTGGGCGAACCGGTGCTGCCGATGCGGGTGAGCTGCAGCGGCGGATCGCAGTCCATGGGCTGCTGCTGCTGCAGTTGTTGCAGCTGCTGATGATTGGGCACGGCTGGCAGTTTGGCATGGGCATGCGCTTTGTTTGGACCGTGCTGGTTGTTGTGCTGGTTGTGCTGATGCAATGCTGCTGCTGCTGGTGGTGGTGGTGCGAAGCTGATGATGTTGTTCGCGTAGTGTTGCATGATAGGCTGCTGCGTTGTAGGCTGCGGCTGCTGCCCGGTTTGGTAGAGGTTCAGCAGTGAGGACAGCGCCATTTGATTGGAGTTCATACGGACCAGCAAACGACCTGTTGCAGGGTGAGTGGCAGAGAGCAGAGATCAGAGATGGGCCCACAAAGGTGGAGGAGGAGGAGGATGTGGAGCCATGCGTAACGGCATTTCGTGTAGGTTCAATGCGGGGATGGACTAGACTATGAAAGCATATAATTATAGTACACAAAACAAAACAAATACTGAAATAAAACTAGATACAATGAGATATGAGATTTACCTGCGTGGAGCAGATGGGCGCAAGGTGGGTGGTGTGGAGTGAAGATGGTGGTGGTGGTGTTATATGTGGTATTTTCGTGTTGTTAATGCAGAGATGGAGGTGGTGGTGGTTGATCGCGATGGTGGTGGTTAGTTCGTAAATGTGCATGTCCAGTGTCGTTCTCTTCGTCGTCCGGATAGGTCAGTTGTTACCCAGAGCAAGCCACAACCACAACCAACGATACACATACACACACAAACACACACGCGGACACTAACGATCTCCGTCCTCCTGTCTTCGTTTAGTTGTTGGCAGTTTTCGACTGACTTTCTTCTTTTATGGTGGCGGTTTTAGTGACAGTTGTAGTCATGCTGGTGGTGATGGTGGTGGCAGCGAATGTTGCAGGAAGTGTTGTAGAACTGGCGGTTGTTGATGTTGTTATTTTGGTGGTTGTGGTGATTGCAGTTGTGGGGTTCGATGCATTGTCCCGAGGCATTACGAGTCATCGGCGATCATCTGCAGACAGACATTTGGAAAGTGTGGTGGAATGGCGATGGTGGAATGTTCGTGTATGTGTGGCGGGTGGTGGTTAGTATTTGTGTGATGATGGTGTGCGCGATTTGTGGGTGCATGTACGAGAAGAAGAGAGGACAAGAAAATAGACAATCGTATTGGTTAGTTGTGATGATGGACTGAACACGAAACCATACACCCGAATCCCTGCGCGCAACCCAGTTGCACACGAAGATTTTCGCTACCGCTCGCCCAAAGTGTGGTGTAGCCCCCAAAAGCCAGCCGTCCGCGCATGCACGCCTCACCAACCGAAAAAATACCGCACAAATAAATACTACATACGTAACGAAAAATAAAAACATACAGAATGCAGTGTTTTGCTTGTGGTTGACGTGGTTTGTCGTGTAAAGGTGGCGGTTTTTTATTTCTCTTAGCATCCGACGATTCACAACACACACGTCTCTGGGGCGCGGCGGTTCGAATTAAAAACGAAAAAGTATAATGCGCGAGTTCTTAAGCCTAACGACGTGAACCAGAGACGCGCGCGCGCAGAATAGTATAGAAGTAGTGGTGGTAGAAGTAGTAGTAATAGTAGTGGTAGTGATAGGCTGGTGATAGCTGATAGAATAGAGTGATAGTAATGATAGTGATATATGCAATGAAAATTGTCTGTGTTTGTGTGTGTTTGATGAAGACACGGCGTACGAATTACAGACAAACGCAAAAATCGGAAACAATGATGAACTATTACACAAAGTGTCAGTGTGGTTGTGTGTATGTGTGTGCGGCGAATAGAGCGAAGCAAGAACGTGTACGGCGTGTCTGTGTGTCTGTGTGTGTCTGTGTGCAGTCTTCTTCGTTCCTCTCCTCTCGCCACGCCTGTCCGTTCAGCCACTTTTCTGTGTTCCGCCGCTCACAGAAACTGTCGCAACAAATTCGTAAAATACTCTGCCTGCATCTTACCGTGACTCTGGGCGTCCAGCTGCTGCTGCTGCTGCTGCTGCTGCTGGAACTGTTGCTGTTGCTGCTGTTGCTGCTGTTGCAGCTGCAACAGTTGCGCCTGTTGCTGCAGCTGCTGCTGCACCGACGACATCGAAGACATGTGATGGACCGCACTCGCACTTCCACTGCTGCCGCCACTGCCCGGTCCGCTTCCACCACCAGATCCAGCGCCTCCACCTCCACCAGTTCCTCCTCCCAAACTTCCGCTGATGCTTCCGCCACTGCCACCTCCAGCGCCGCCACTGCCCAGTCCGCTGCCACTTCCCCCGCCTCCTCCCCCTCCGCCTCCGCCACTCCCCGCCGGACTCGTCGTACTCGCCGCAATGCACGCCGTACTCGTGCCCTCGTCGGACGTTCGCTTGAAGAAATTATGCTGCAGCGCATAGTACGGAGTCGTCCGCAGCTTCGGATCAAAGTCGAGCATCCGCAGTATCAGGTCCTTGAACTTCAGATAGTCGGCGATCGTGTGGCCCGTTTCGCCGGCGCGCCTTCCGCCCGGGCCGCCCGCTTCGACGCCGAGGATGTCCTGCAGTTTGCGCGTGGCCGCGGGCTTGTATTTGCGGCCGTTGTGGTTGCGCTTCGGCACGTAGGAGCCATCGGGTTGTTTGTCGAAGAACTTGCGCGACTTGGGCGCGGCGTCGAGCAGGTGTTTGGGCGGAACGCCGAGCACCTCGACGATCTTTTGCATCTGGTCGGCTTCGTTGCAGCCGGAGAAGAGCGGCTCGCCGGTGTGCATTTCGACGAGGATGCAGCCGAGGGACCACATGTCGATGGAGAGGTCGTAGGCGAGGCCGAGCAGGACTTCGGGGGAGCGATAGAAGCGCGACTGGATGTACTGGTATATCTATGGTGTGGTGGGTTTGGTGGGTGACGAGGTTTAGAGAAAGAATGAGCAAACGAACGAATTAGTAATTGATTGATCAATTGTTTTGATTCATATTTAAATCTCGAAGTTGAGATCTTCATGTAATTGTCGAATTATATCAATGACTAATGACAAAAAACTTCACTTTACTTTGGCCAAGAAAAGCATAGAAAGCATAGAGATAGAGATAGAAAGCATAGAGATTAAATGCCTCTAACAACATTTTAAATTTTTGATGAGATACGGTAATACTGTTCCATCCCAATTTTGACACTGCAAAACAACAGCTAAAACATTGAACTTGGAACCTTGATGGACGAAATCAGAAATCACTCGATCATCATCATGATCTTCATTTGCGATAAGTACCCTCCTAATAATAGTTTGCTACAAAACGATAGTATTCAAAGAACTCTTGTAATTGCATACCTTCACAGATTGTTTACTAGATCGTTCTTAAACTATTACCTGTCTTTTACCTGACCTTCGAATCAATACGTTTTTTTTAAATTTATTCACAACAATATAATATTATGTCAGGTGAATTGCATACAAATGTTATTGTTTTGATCAAGGTTGATTCCCAAATCAGGATGATTCGACACTTTTCAATCGAAATAAAATCATCAGATCAATCAATCTGACCAAATGAAACAGCTTGAAATAAATACGAAGAAAATGTCGGAGGCCGACAGGTTCTGCTCATTATCATAAACAAATTTGAATGTTTTAATCATTTAAAAAATAAGAGCTAGACGATTAGAAACATGTTCAAGTTAGTGAATCCTAAGATACAGGTAAACGAATTGAGGTCCGTTAGGCGGACTGAACTGCATGTTTCATGTAGACAATTAGATAATTAAATGATTTTGTTTAAGCCGGAATCCCACGGGACCGATTTTTTTCCCGGCATAGGGCGGTTTTTTCAAAACACTTGAAAATAGTCAGAAACAACGGTAACCATGTGAGTAAACTTAGATTGAAAAACTGCATTTGAACAAAAAATCGCATGGGACCGAAATTTCCTTCCGGCTTAGGGAGGTTTCACTTTAATTGGATTTGAGCGTCATAATTGTCAGTCTTTCTGATCAGTATGTTTTATAGAGTAGTATCTGCGCTTCGGGTTACTTGGTACTTGTATCCAACAAACAAATGAGAAGATATTGAAGTTCATGAATCAGGTTCAATTTTTGTTACGGTCCTCGATTCCGGCCTGACCTCACTGTTCACAAAAAAAACTCTGTATAATAATAATACTATTTTTGCCCTAACTTACCCGCTGGCCGAGCTGACACGAACTGCCAAAGTCGACGATTTTGATGGCTGATCGCTTCGGGTTGCACAGCAGGATGTTCTCCGGTTTCAAATCACAGTGTATTATATTGAGTTCTGCAAAGACAATAGAACAAATAATTAGCACATGTTCCTCGTCACCCTGCCACATAATGATCATCATCATCATGGAATCAACCACCCTCGTTCCTCACCTGGTGTGTTCAAAAACAGCAGCGCTGTGCAGAGTTGCTGTGCAAACTTTCGCGTCAGATTCAGCGAGACGCCGCGGAAGTTCGTGTTGCGCAGCAGATCGTACAGATTGTACGACAGCAGCTCGAACACCAGACAGAGGTGATTGCGCCACATGAAATGTCGCTTCAGTTTCACTGCAAAAGCACAAAAGAAGACTCACATAAGAAGAATCCGTGATATTAAAATAAAAACACGAAGCAAGGGAAGTAAAGATTAAACCGCACTGAATCCGGACACCACCACGACCACAACTCAGGGCCTCCTGGGCAGCCGCCAACACTCACCGACATAATACTTGTTGTCGCAGTCGGCGCGGTTCATCATCTCCAGCAGTTTCACCTCGATCTGCGCCTGATTGAGGAACGGTTTCTTGTTCTTGATGATCTTGATGGCGACATGGACCAGGTCCTCGGTGTCGTAGGCCTTCACCACCTGACCGAAGCTGCCTTTGCCTGTTTTTGGTTGGGTCGGGGTTGACGGAAAAAATCGTTAACAATGCCCAATGCTGCAAACGCCGCCAACACGCCAACAAAATGGACAAATAATGCGCATGTTCACTCTGTCGTCAAACGGCATACAGATTGCGTTACATCGTCGTCTCGAACAGAGCGAAAAACGATGCGATGCGAACGAAAGATCTATGCCATTTGGCCTCCTGTGCGCGCGCGCGAGCGAGTGCCGAGGCATTGCAGTAGCAGCTAGCAGCCCATTATTACCGATAAGTGAATCAATTTCGTAGCGATCCAGAAATTTCTCGCCGGTCTTGATAATGTAGTCGTGGTTGTCATCGTCGTAGCCGTCGTTGTACAATTTCCGCTCCTTTTTGTGCAGCGAATCGTCGCCCTGTGCCTGCTGGGCGCGTCTCTTCTTCTTCGCATAATAGACCTGCGCGGACGGACGGAGAGAGAGATCGGTATATTAGATGAGTTTGAGTTTGTGTGGTCGGCAGACTTGCTCGGTATTTGGAATACTGAAATAATCGTATCGTATTTTTTGCACTTGGTACCCAAAATATGTTTTTTTGTAGTTTGTATTCGTTTGTATTCGTCATTTTGAACGTCTTCCAGTTAGTTTAAACCCTTTCATATGCAATGCGTGTTGCCAAATATTTGTAATAATCAAGGCGTGTTAGGAACCTAAAATAAGAATATAGTCTACATCTAGAGATTTTGCAATCTTCGCGTGCATCGGAAATGAAGTGCAGAATTAATTGTTCAATATATTTTTGATTAAACTTCTAAACATGTTTTTTACAATATCTAAAAATAGTGAAAATAGGCGAAAAAGCGTCTTACGAGAAAAAAATACCCGTATAGAGAAAATTAAATAGGGTTCATCCGAATTGTACGGAAACCTGTCGCGTAATCGTTGTTCAATTTCATGTAGAAACTTTACAAAGTCTTCTGAATATTAGATAAACAAGTCTGGTGGTAGTGTGTTTCTGGATGGTTACGCGGAGTGTGCGATGTGTACGACGATACGCCATGCGATTGAATTATTGTATCGGACCTTCTCCCTTCTGATATGTGTGTGTGTCTGTGTGTGTGTGTGTGTGCCCGTGCGCTTGAAGGCGCATCAAATCAAACAATTACATGCTTGATTGCTTGGCGGCAGAGACCACAGTTCTGGTTGTTGCCTCTTTATTCCCGAGATGCGAGTAATAATCGCATGAAAAGCACGTCAGAGCCAGTAAGACTTTCGCCGTTTGTCAAACGCGATATATTATGTAGTAGAAGTATTTCCATATATGTGTGTGTGTGTGTGCGTGTGTTGACTTCGTACCCGGATATCATATCTGCGTGAATCGTTGCAAGACGACATGCGAGAAAAACACGACATAAGTGCATTTTCAAGTCGCATGCTGTGAAGTCGCGCATTCGAATGTCCGCAATTTTGCGGAGGATGTCAAGCCAGCAATGTCGGTGTCTGCTCGTATGTGTGTGTGTGTGCGCGAGTGTGCCGTTACTCGCAGAGAATTACTGCACAGTGTGTGACATGGCCACACACAAACACAACGGAAGACGTCGGCCGGAAAAAGTACAACGTATTGGGTTTCTCAATTCATATCGTCGAATATTTACTCAACTATGTATGTCTAGTCGAAAGTGTGTGTAGAAGATCGATTGTATGAAAAGTTCTGGCTAGAATTATAGCAATCACCAATTTTGCCGTATTATGTTCCAGAAAGATCTCGTCTTATACTTCACAACTGACACACTATGGAAGGTAACATTACATTACATTATATTCAAATCCTCATCATTCGCCAAAATTGTGGGAAAAGTAAAGACTCATTTATGAGATGAGGCTTTTCTCAATATATTAATTTGTAGGACAGAACAGAACTGCATCATTACAATTCGCGAATAGTTGTTGATATATGACTAGAAGTGCTCAGACAAATTTGTGGTAAATTGTGCAAGATCCAAAAATGAATTGAAAATCGTCTTGCACTATTAGTATGTAACCAAGACTGTTATAACTGTGATATCTTGACTGAGAATCTCACGCCTACAGCATACCGCTGAATTTTGTTCAAACATGTTACACGACAGAGGTAACATATTTGAACAAAAAAAAACATTCTGAGACAGCCAACACGGAAGACATCAGAAATAATAATAATAACAAAAAGCCATAATGCATACACCCAATTCATGCACATGCCCGCCTAACATATGCACGTGTCCAGACGCAATGTCGTTGTTGCGTCGTCGTCGTCGTCCCCGTCCATTCGGCCACCGCACAATTTTGCGGCGAACCGGGTATATCGGCCTTCGTGACAAGGCGCTGCTCTGGCGATGTTCGTTTGGCATTCGGATCTCTGTTGTGCGCACGCACACACGCGCACCAATGTGCCAGCAAGTCGTTTACGCAGATGTCGCGAACATTCCTGGGCATTCAGAGATTTGCGTGTTTGCGAGGCCGACGAGGAGGGACGAAGACGCACGGCGGCGAAGAATTTCATTCTGATCGTGTGCATTGTGCCAGCCAGCAGGGGTGGTGCTGATTTCCGTGACACGTTACAACGAAATGAAATAATGCTGGTGATGTTGGCGATGGTGGTTGTTCGGAAAATCGTAAGAAAACTCACCCAGATAATGCGTGCGTTAATAAAACGCATTTCTAGCATTCTGGCAACTTTGCCGACGACGACGGTTCGTCGTAATTAAGCGCATACCTATCGATATGTTCGATGGCACGTCGTCACGTGCTCCGTTCTCCATATGAATGCTATTTGAGCGGCAGCAGCAGCAGCAGCAGCAGCAGCGACATCATCAAGTCAGGCGTGCGACGACGCCGGTGCCGGAGCCGCGAGTGACTGACTGACATGCTGATTACGCGCGCTCGCGCGCGTTTGCGTGTAGGGAGAGTCGGAGGCTCCCGTGACAAATGAAACTCCATGCAGGCCGAGGGAAACTACCTTTGCGCGCATACTTTCATACTAGGGATTGCATTACGGGTTGTTTTCATATTACCGATAAAACGATTATGAATTTTATTCGAAAAACTAAGAAAAATGCATCTAGTCAACCGGTTGACCACAGTTGTTTTAAGTAGACATATACTACGTAACGCGTCGTCTGAGTGGCGTAGGGGTAGAGTACCTGCCTCACGATCGGAAGATCCTGGGTTCGAATCCCGGTAT
>JANTBZ010118062.1:0-37222 GCA_024741255.1 Exechia fusca | reverse complement strand
ACGCTATTTCACGCTTGTCAATTGGAGCCGTCGTTGGTCGTTGGTGTGTGTGAGTGCGCATGTAAATCGTGAAGCGGGCGCTAGAATATTTATTATGCGTGCACAATATGGATTGAGAGTGTGTGTAATGTGGCGTGTTGGGCATTTACCAGACGATCGCACGAATCACCAACGGATATTATGAAAATGACAAACTAGACAAGAATGGCAGTTCACAGGGTTGGATGTTTGATATATTAACATAATTATAATCAAATTCATTAATAAATGAGGCATAACTTGAAATTGATGTCCCATATTATAGTTATTTATGGTATCAACTTCACGAAATGTTGCACACCTCATTAGAAACATATTCTCGTGTCATATTCAAGCACACACATGTTCCATGCACACACTTTTGACACATTCAAAACTAGATCGTGACTCCTTCGTCGATCAGCGACGACCGCCACCTCCATGGCTGCTGCTGCTAATCAGCTAATCTCCAACAGAAAAACGACATGTACTCGAACACACACACACACACACAGAGAGTCGCCGCGCAGCCGTGCATCCATAAATGGGCGTACTGAAAATAAATACCCATATTTTATCAGGTAAATGAACAGAGCAGCAGCGCCAACCAAAGAGCAATACATTTTGTTCAGCCGTGTGTGTGAACAACATACAAACACAACGCTGGCGCACAAAACGAACGGAGTGCACGCGGGATCGTGTCGCATGTGCGCGACCTTATTCCAAATATTTTAATTGTATACCGCATACTGTGCGGAGAGGCCGACACACGCAGTCGCAGACACTTTGAGTGGCTTGTTGTGCCAAGAGAAATTGAATCTTCGTCATGAATATATGTCGGTGTTTGTGTGTGTGTGTGAGTGTGTGTGTGTGTGTGTGCGTACACAGCGTTCGTATGATATGTATCTGGTATCTGGTTCGCCAAAGTTCGCGAAAACGCTCGTGTGCGTGCGTCGTGCGTTCGTGTGTGTGCACAAGTGATCGAAGACCTTGAATCGCATTCCTGGCACCGGGACTGTGCGCTCAAGACGCGCGCCTGCCGACGATGCGTTCGCGCTTTTCGCCACATCGCGCGGACACGATCATGCGTCCTCAGACCTACTACATAGTTCAATATGTCCCGGGAAAATCATTGTTCTGGTGTTATCACTCTAAAATTGATGACATTTTTCGAAAGTACCAACTTTTGAATGAGGAATTTTGAATTTGTATGACATTTATGACATAAAATACGAGCTAAAGAATAGGGCATTTTGTTTCTAGATTTAGCACTGTTTTTTATGGAAAAAGTGCGGCGTGAGCCAAAACATGTTATATTTATGTGTGCTTATGTTTTTCCCACACACGAAAAAGAAAATCCCAATTGTTGTCTAAAACTTCGTACCTGCCATTTGGGCACCGAAGACGATGCGCGCAGTCGACGCCTTAATGTGTATGTTACTGACGAAAACATCTATAAATCAACCAAACCTTTTCGGAAACCGCCGAAAATGTTAGGAAGCTGTAGATTCCTGATACCCTTATAATATTGAAACAATTTTTGTACATATCGTAAAATACGATTTTGGGAACTCGTGAGCAAAAAAGAGAATTTTGTAAGGGTTAGCGACAAATACGTTCCAAAGGTGATCGTAAAAATTCATGATCGCAGGATTAAAGGCTATGTGCCTTGAAGGAGACTATGTAGAGGAACAAATGTTGTTTTTTCCCGGGACTTAATGAACATTGTAGTACACGCACAATTACACGATATGAATAAAATACGTCCGATCCGTCGTCGCGCTGCATCGCCGATGATACCTGCAATTTCTTATCGGCGATTTAACCATATCGGGAACACACGGCACGTCTCTCAGTAATTCCATTATCATCATCAGTCAGCACCCCAAACATGCCTGAACTGGTATACTTGTACAAGTACAATTACCAGCATGTAAACGTGCGTACGTACGTACATCGCACGTCACAACGTGCGCATTGCAATTTATTGAATGACCCGCTCAGCATCGCGCAACATCCGCGAGCACTCGAGCACTCGGGCATCGTCGTACATTCGCACTGATTTGTTCGAAATTATATATGCCATCAAGGCAAAAACTGGATTGGCCATAAAATCGGTCGCGCGCGCGCCGCGAATGATTCATTCAAATGGCCATATGACACACTGTGCAGCAGTGGATCGATCGCGCACAAGACAACCGCAATGCGGACATTTGCGGATTTCGCTGGCTGTTTTCGAACGCCATTGCAGCGACCATAATTTTATGCAAAAACGGCCGCAACAGTAGTGCGCGAATACCTCTACGACTACGTTTGCTTCGGACTAATCCTTAGGTTGTTTTTTCTTCGCCAAAGACTCAGATGGTGTTTGTTAATGCATACCGACACATGTCGCACAATTTGCGTGTTCCCGCCACACCGAATGAGCCACATCGGATTGACTATTCGCAACACTGCGCTCACACAGACTGACACACCATCGACACCCCGTTTTGGTGCGCTCTTAATTGCGGGAGTAATTTTGTAATTTATGTTATTGCTCGGTTCGCACTTTGTCAGCAGGTAGTCGTGACGTGTGTGTGTGTGTGTGTGCGTGTTGCGGCATGTGTGTGCTGCCGTAAGTGCATAAATTTAAACCTTATAGACGCAGACATTCATGTGAAATCGATTACAATTACTTTTGATGAATCGTGCCGATCTATCACAACACCATGTAGGAGGTTATTGTTATTACTTACTGATCGTAAATTTATCCGTTTGTGGCACTGCAGATCGTCGCTACCATCTATCGTTCTGAACTCGTCACCAAAATTGTCACAAATAACTCACAGAACACTGTCAATGGGATTGGAAATGCTAGTGAAAGACAGACCGTGAGATTCGTACTTTCAAACTGCAGCCAACATAATTCTACCACTGTCACTGTGTTTCGAATGATGATTGTACTCGCAGCCAAGCACCACACACACGATCACGATCAACGACATTAACGGCAAAACGCGCGCGAGGATCACACACGATCGGACCGATCCAACGATACTCAAGCGATCTGCACGGCTCTGAGTCTCAGCAACGACTGCGACCCGCAGAGGCTGGCTAGCTGGCTGGATGTCGGTGGTTGAGCTGTCGCTGACACTGCGTGCATGATGGGGTACTTTGCGAGTACACACACTCGAACATACACGCGTGCAAGTAGGCAACAAGCGAGAGCGGCGTTTTGAGTTCGCTGCCAGCCATCGATCGGTGGTCGGTCGGATCGTTTTCGCACAAGAAACACGATCATTTTTTCCTCCGAATATTATAGTATAGCATTTGTTTAACGGCGCACATTCAAAATAATACATGTACACACGGTGCACAGTGCTAATAATAAGCTCTCAGCTCTCAGTATTCGTGTAAATATGCGCATTATTCTTTCGGTCCACTTGTGTCAACAGCACCGATCACACGGAATTTATTCGACTAAAGTCACAAATATTCGCTCATATGCACATATCGATTACTACCGTTCAGTTGACTGCACCTCGGCCGATATCTTGCGTCGTGCACCGATCAGGATGCACATTAATTCCGGTAAGTGTCTGCTCCAGCGTGACATATTTATTGGAGCCATTTCGCCGAGCGCACGGGCGCGCACGTGCGAATCGCTGCGACCCGCCAGCGCGCAATGCCAAAACACAAAAACTGAAACAATACGCGGCTGCGTGTGCGCGATTAACGCAACCATCAACGCAACATTGTTTGTGCGCGCCGATGGCGCCTCGCGCGCGTCTTATGGCGACCGCGACTGGCGTGGTGACCTCGTCGTGTCGTCGCGTCTCCGTCTCCGCTCCGACACAAAAGGGAATTATTACGCGCGCGCGGCTCCACAAATGCCGTATAGTTTTGTGCGCGCTTGTTATGTGCCATATAAGAGCATGTGAGTACGCAGAGTGACTGAGTACTGACTGACTGGGTTTAAGTGTCGGTGTGTCGCGGTTCAGACGCCTCTGGTGTGTGCGTGCGCTTCGATGATACACATTGCGCTCGGCACGTAACATATTCGGGTCGAAAGGTAAGAGGCGTGCGTGTACTTGCTCGCGTATGTGTCTGTACTCTGTACATGACGACCGGCTGACATTCTGCGCGTTCGCTTTCAATGCGCGCAGAGTTTCTCTTCCATACCGAGCGCGAGCGCGTTACCTTTGAGCTGCGGGCGGGGTCGTTATTTATGCGTTTATTATTGAAATTATGCGGGAATTCCAGCGTGCGTGACGACAGCAGGTTATCTAGTCTATACAGTTGCTAGCAATATGAAACTTCATATTCTGGATTTTGGAGCTCATTTGCACAAAAGTCAGTGCTACAAATGACAAAAACAAATTTTGAATCAGAAAGAGCAAACTTTGTTCAAAATCTATGCGAATTTTGACTTCTGTGGTCAAAGTACTTTTCGGATGCCTGGCCTTTAATCGAGATAACGTCCATATGTATACGTCGCAGCAATATAAAGATAAAGTTGAAGTTCTTACATTGATATTTTACGCTTATCATGACAAACAAATAATGTCGAAAGTTTTATTGGTAGATTTCGAGTTTCTCTAGATGTTGCAACACTGTTAGGGGGTGAAATGATTTCCGGAAAAGCCTGTAAAATACAAACAGAGGATCGGTTTGCCATAAAATAAGAATCGAATGATTAAGATTGAGCCTGGTTTGATAATATTAAAATTCAAGGCCATACATGTAAGATGTAAGTATGTTATGATTAGTGTATAATAAAGGTAGCTCTTCATGATTCAAACAGATTTAGGTCATTTGGAGCACTCAATTCTGTGAAAATTAGCTCCTCAGTCCAAGTCCAGAATGTTTTTTGATAACTTCATATTACTAGCAACTATATGTGTAGATATACTTACTATACGGCAATGCCGGCATTCTTCTCGCGCGTTTCCCATCACGGGCGTACTCGAATAGAAACAAAACAAAAAACTCTACAATGTGTATGTGTGTGCAGAGTCCGCGTCTAACATGGACACTCTCTCTCTGTGCGTGGCATACTAGACACGCCGTTGGCCGTTGGTACCGTTGGCTAGCGCGAATTTTTCTGCCCGTTCACGCACGCCGCCGTCGGGCGGAAAACAGATGCGATATATCTCTGTGCGTGTGTGTGTGTGTCTGTGCAATCCATATACGGACAACGGAATGCCGCCGCACTGCGCCGATCGTGCGAGCGCAAACGACGACGTCGACCAGACGTCGCATAGCTCGCGTAGCAAATACGCGTTTGCTTGCGCGCGCGCGCGCGAACAACATGCACACAAATCATATACGGGTCAGTGTACATCGCCGGTGTCTCGGTGAAGAGACGACGCTGCGTGTGCCCGCGCCGTGTCTATGTTTACAATGCTCCGTAGCAAACCAGCAAACCTCATCGTGCCATAGACCGATCGCAATCTGATCGCAATCGGCAGTGATGACGGTGACAGAGAACATACCTTCAAGAAGTCGCGCAGCCAGACCACATCCGGTTTCGGATCGCCGACCACCTCGCACTGAATGATGACGGTGTCGCCCTCGAAGGCCTCGCTGGAGCGTGGCTTCTTGACGAACAGCGGCTCTTTGGAATATCTGAATAGACCATCCAACATTGAATTAGCATACCGCATGCCCTCAGACAGACAGCCCGTCACAAACAACTCACGGTATCGTCGACAGCCGAATGTCCGGCACCGCCAGCTCGCTGCCGCCGCCGCCGTCAGTCGACGCCGGCTCCACAATCACCCGGCAACTGCACTCCACTCGTCCAACCGCATTCTGCGCGACGCAATTGTACAGCCCCGCATCCCATTGCGTTGCGCCCGCAATGATCAGCTCCACGAAGCCGTCGTGATCCAGGTTGGCGGTGATGCGACGTGAGGAGCGCAAGCGTACGCTGTCGCGATGCCACGTCACGCCGACCGTTGGATACGCCTCGATTTGGCCGTAGATGCGAATCTCTTCGCCTTCGCGCACCAGATAGACGGTGTCGAAGAGCCCGTAGAATTCGGGCGCAATGTAGGCGCGAATGCCCTTGTCGACGACCAGATTGCAGTGGCACGAGACGGAGCCGAGCGGATTGCGCGCGGTCGCCGTGTAGGTGCCGCTGTCGTCGAGGGTGGTGCGCGACAGCTCGATGGTGTTGAATTGGCCCTCGTTCCACATGGTGTGGTTCTCTGTGAGACGGCGGAGCGAAATTGTGTTGATGTGGAATAGGGGGGATTTATCCAGATTATGCTTACCATCTTGCACCAGTTCGTCGCCGTCCTTGAACCAGGTGATGCTCGGCATTGGCCATCCGACCGCTTGACACGTCAAACGCACCGGATGGGCCACCTGTACGCGTCGATCGCGCAGCCGCATAATCAACTGCGGCGGGACCTCGCCAACAGAGCCCTATCGAAGCGAAGCAAACGTAATAAAGTCATTATTAATTCATTATATTGAGTCTTCTTTCTTATTAGAATGTTGTTCCAAAGATATTCAGTTTGATTTCTCTCTTATGTAAATTTGAGTGTATCTGCTTTGAAATTCTTACATTTGGAACCACTCCACAATGAGGTACCGGGGAAAAATATCAAAGTGACTTACATATATCAAAGTTGTAGTCAACTGAACGCAAAGGGTATAATGTCAAATTGAATGTGTTGGAGGCAGTATAAATATCTTAACTATAAAATCCAGCTTCTTCTTCACGTGATTTACTCGGGTACAGTTTCACGATAAAATGCAATGCCAATTCATTTTCTACGTTACCAGGAATTCTGCTCAAGTGAGTTACTGGATCGATCTCTTTCTCAATTGACTCGGCGTTTAACGATAGAATCTAGTGCCAATCCTTTTCTTACGTGTCCCGTAGTTTTCATTCTTGAAGTTTCATGATTTTTAATTAGAGACTGTTCTCTTAGTGCCTAGAAATTTAAACATTTATCCTTGGGGTTTATTCCCTCTAACAGCATTCCCTTTGACATTATAAGTCACTTTGACGTGAGTCCACTGCCACCCAAAAGTCTAGTAGCCTTTCTCACCACATCATCCTGCATCAGTCGCTTCAAATTCTCGTCCGCCTGCGCAATCTTCGGATCCGACACCACCTGCACCCGAGCGAACGTCATCACCCTGCCCTGCACGTTCACCGCCTCGCACGTATACCGGCCCGAATCCTCGAACCGCACTGCCCGCATCGATAGCGTGCACACCGCATTCAACTCCGTCACGCGCACCCGATCGTCCACCTCGACCACGACGCCATCGCGATACCACAGGATCGTCGGCCGCGGACTGCCGCGCACCACGCAATCTATCTGCAGCGGAGCGCCAATCAGCACCTTGCACTGGTACGGCAGAATTTTGACGAACTCGGGCAGACAATCGGCGCCGCCGACCAGAATCGGAATGGTGGTCTGCACCGATTTGCCCCAGCCGTAGCGATTGCGCGACGTCACGCGGAAATGATAGTGGCAGCCGGGACGCAGATTGAACGCATCGTAGCCGTTGATCGGCGTCATGCCGAGCTCCGTCCAGCGGGCGCCACCGTCGGGGCCGACCAGCCAGGCGTCCACCTTGTAGGCGAGCACCGGGGCGGCGTTGTGCGTGTCGGCGGGCTTGGCCCAGGTGAGCGAGATGTGCGAGCGACCGCTGTCGACGAGCATCGGCTCGGTGGCTATCGGACCGGGCGGGTCTGGGTGGGATGGGTTGAGGTGCGATCGATCGATGGATGGAAATGATAGAAATAAGACACGTTTTTGCTTTGGTGGTTGGTGTTATTTGTTTAATTTCAAATTACTTGTAATTCTATGTCAATTCCAACAATTCCAGAGACAATCATTCAGTTTGGACTGAGATTTATTGATCGTCATAGGGCTCATTCGTGGTATTAATATCATACAATTTAGATAGAACTCAGAACACTCGAAAACAATCAGTCAGTTTCATCTGCTATTTATTGATCGACATTCAGCTCTTTTGTGGAGCGATTTTTCGTGAGTGTTAGTGTTTACAAGATAATATAGGTGTAGTGTAGGTATAAAAAGTTGTAATCGGAACTTAAAATAAATCATAAATGAAAACAATAAAAACTCGAAATCAAACAAAAATACCACAACGAAACGATTCGTCAGTGGCGTGGAGTGGGGAAAATAAAATAACAAAATAATAAAATAAAGCATAAAATGAATAATAAAATTAAAAGTGAAATAATAATATAACCAAATCATAAGCAGGTCGGGATCGGGCAGAAACAAATAGTTCAACTGAGGCATTTTTAGTGCAGCAAGGATTAACACACTAGAGTATTGCAAATCTGGCGGGCGAAAAGTTTCGTTAGTATTAATAAATTGCGAGAATAAATAAATAAAAATCAGGAACTTACTTTTTAGGTAGTTGAGTTCATCGTAGTATTCGGGCGAACGGATCATGCGACCGGATGAAGGTGTAACCGATCGAGATCGCTGTTTCACCTGTTTCCAAAATGGATATTAGTATTTACTAGGGATTCTCTTCCGTTGCTGGCGCAGCAACAACGGGTGGCTCTTCTCCGGTAACAGCGGTTGCATCTTCAACAACAATTATTGGTTTAGGTATGTCGGAATCGACTTTCGCCTCTTCAGGTAAGGAAATAGGTTCGGCAACGGGTGGTTGTTCTACTACAGATTCTTCTACTTTCTCTGCATCGGCTCCTTCGACTACTTTGTCCTCTTCAACAGTTTCTTCTTCAACAAGCTCTTCTTCTTCATCATCTTCAACCTATACACGTGTGTCGGAATGTGTAAGCAGGGTCAGCGCAAAAAATAAAAAATTAAAGCAAATAAAAATAATAAGCTGGTGCAAATAGAAGCGTGAGACCGGCGTAATTGTGATGATACATGTGTGAATGGGAAAGAGGGTATGATTAGAACTGTTTTCTTACCGTAATCGTCACAAATGCCCGATCGGTTCCGTACTTGTTGCGAGCCACAATCCAATAGGTACCCGAGTCGCTGGGCCGGGACTTTTGCACCGAGTATCGGTACTGATCGTCATCGCGTTCCTTCAGCACTCGATCGCTGAGTGCCAGATCGGTCAGGCCCTTCAGGAAGCAAACTGCAGAAATACGAATCGGAAATATAATTATGAGAGTCTTTACCATTGACATCCACCCAACTCACCCTTTGGCCTCGGATTGCCGGACAGCGTGAACGATATGCTGAACGGATCGCCGCTGCGCAACGTCTGCTCGCTCTCCGGCCGCACCAGGAACAGCGGGCTGGTCTTCTCGCCCTCGATCACCGGCCCCACCAGGTACACGTGACCCACGGCCTCCGCACGCCCAAAGTCGTTCGTCGCCCGGCACACGTACGTGCCGCGATCGCGCAACCCAACCTGCTCCACAATCAACGTGTGCAGATCGTGATCGCGATACTTGCGCACCGTCGGTCCTTTCTCGACCGGTTCATTGTTGCAGAACCACTGCACGCGTCCGGCATCGTGCAAGATCTCCGCCTGCAGGCCGATCGTGCCGCCCCTGGTGATCATGTGCTCGCCCAGCTGGTTGCTGAAGTACGGCACATTGATGTTGCGGTGCCGCAGGCCGTGCGCCTTCTGGATGATGTACGCGTCGCGACCCTCGAACACCACATTGTGCACGGTGCGATCGGTGCTCAGCTCGTTCTTGGCCACGCACGTGTAGCTGCCGTTGTCCGCATCGGTGGGCGCTCGGATGACGAGCTTGCAGTAGCCGTCCGCCTCGTTCAGCTGCTCGACGCGATGGTCAAAGTGAACGGGATGGTCGTCTTTGGTCCAGGTGATGGTGGGCTTGGGTTCGCCGCGCACGCGGCACTCGAGGTGCAGCTGATCCTTGGCCAGAATGTAAGTGTCTAACGAGCGAGGGGAGATAAATAGATTTAGTATACAGTCCGAACGCGCAAGTTGGCCAGACGAGACACATAACGATCGACCACAACGATTCACATTCCCATGCGCAGCGCAATGCAAATGATTCGCGATGTTCCGATGCAATGCCCACAATCATCAGCTACTACCTTTCACCGGACGCGTGAACATCGCCGGCATAGCGCGACGCTCATGACCGGCAAACACGCGCAAGTATCCGGTGCACTCGTCCTCGCCAAACTGATTCACCGCCCGGCACGTCCATTTGCCTGTGTCGTCCGTCCGCGCGCTGAATATCTCCAGCGTTGCCAGGCCGTCGCGCATGCGACACGCATACCGCGGATTGTCGTCGCAGCGCTCCACGCCGTTGCGCAGCCACTCGACCTGCACATCAGTGCCGATGATCTGGCACGTCAGCTTGATTGAGGTGTTCTCCGCCGCTGTGCGATCGGTGAAGCGCGTACTGAAGACGGGCTGGCGCTTGGCATCGCGCAGCAGCAGCGCAGACATCGTGCTGCCGCACTCGGACTGCGCAACGGTGGTCACGGTGCGGGCAACCGATTTGTCGTGAAACTTGCTGCGCGATCGCTGCGATCGCGGTTCGGCGGCAGCTGGCGGAGACGCTGCGATCAGCGTCGCACCGGAGACCTGCAACGAAATCTCATCGATGCGACCCGACTCCTCGGAGCGACAGGTGAAACAGCCGAAATCGCTGGGCACCGGATCGACGATCGTCAGACGGCGCACGCCGCCGTAGTCTTCGCTCGCCGCGTAGCGATTGTTGGAGATGTTGTAGTTGTCTTTGAACCAGCTGATCTTGGGCCGATCGCCGCTGACCACGCACTGCAGGATGAGCTCGTGCTTGACGTGATCGTAGGTTTCTGGCGGGTCGAATGAGGCGCGAACGAAGGCACGACATGGAAACGAGAACAATGGACACGCATGAGTGATGAGTGAACTCTAGAAACTAACGAGGATGAGTCGAGTCGAACCTGTCAACGAGCGTGAGAATGCGGGCGGAACACGACGCACGTCGTCCAGCGCACTGCCAGCGTACACGAACAGTTTGGCGGTGGTCGCAATCTCGGCGCTGCCTTTGGTCACCGAGCACACAAATTCGCCGGCATCATCGGCTTTAGCTCCAGCGATCTCCAATATAATCAGGCCACCGCTGAACGTGCTCGTGTAACCGGATCGCGCAAGCGCCGGATTACTGAAGTCCAGCAGTTGCCCGTCGTGCAGCCAGCGCACATTGCGATCGGATACCGAGCCCTTGACGCTGCAGATGAACTTGACCGGTCGGCCCTCTTGTACTGTCACGTTCTTGAGGAACGTTTCGAACATTAGCTTCTGGCGGAAACCACCGTTTTCCGCGTCGCTTGCATCGCAAACAGACGGAACGGCTTCGATGCATTGCTGATCGCGTTCGTAACGATCCAACTGGGCACTGATGTCGACCTGACGGCTGATGCGCACCGTTCGCACCGAGTTCGTGGCCACACACTCGTACTTGGCGTTGTCGGCGGCCGTCGGCAAATAGATTATGAGCTGTCGCGAGCCATCACGATGCTCGATGGTCGAGTAGCGTTCGGACTCGCGTACCGTGATGCCATGACGCAGCCAGGTGGTCTTCGGCTGCGGATTGCCGTGCACCTTGCACTCGAGAATGAGCTGATTGGTGTGACTGAGGTATGAATCTGAAGTTGGCGAGAATGAGGTGAGAACATTCAGAATGGTTTGCGATAAGACAGCGAACGCGTGAATACGAAAAAAAGTAAATCTATCCAACATAAACTGTATGTACGTACCCAGCACCTGAACGAAAGACAATGCGAGACAGAGACTATGACGAATATAATAAACTCAACAATACCTTTCATCGCACTGATAAAGAACGCTGGCGTCTTCAGCACCTCCTGTTTTACATACACCACCAACTTGGCCGTGCATCTGATCTCATGGATCCAATTGTAACACACCACCGTATACTCGCCAGCATCTTCCAGCTGCACATCGTTCACCACCAGCGTCACCAAACCATGCCGCAAATTGCTCACATACTTCGGACCATCTTCCTCGAGATGCAGTGGCTGATCCGGCTCATCCGGATTCTCACGAATCCAGCGGCTGTGCTGATCTAGTCCGTCCAAGAAGCATGTGAACTTGGCTCGACCACCCACGTTCATCGTGACGGTGTTCAGGAGCACTTTGAATCGCAGCTGATCGCACAGCGGAATCTCCTGGACGCGTCGACGCTGATACAGCGGCTCCTCGTCGGAGCTCTCGTCGTCGCTGGCGAAAGTTGTCTCCACAACGATCGGCGGATAGACCACTGGCAAAAATGATTCCGCAGGCTCGCCGGGCGCTTCCGATGGTGGTAGAGCCCAACGACTCTTGCGTTCCGGATGTTTCTTCGGTCTGTCCTCTTCCGGTGGCGGCGTCGGCGGTGGCACCCATTCGTCGCGTTTTATCGGGATGCCGCCGCGAACATCGATTTTGGCCTGCTCGACGCGATGGTGATCGGCATGGAAAATCCGCACCAGCTTCGATTCGGCATGCTGGGCGATGCCTTCGAAGACCACAATCTGAGCGATACTATGCTCACCGGCTCGATTGGTCGCATGACACGAGTACTTGCCGCTGTCGCTGGGATGCGGATGCGTCACGATCAGCTCTAGGTTGCCATCGGCGTCGACGGTCTGCTCGTACTTGTGGTTGGATTTCTCGAGTACGATGCCATCCTTCCACCATTCGATCAGCGGCGTTGGATGGCCGCGAACGTGCGTGTCCAGTCGGATTTCATTGGCGTGGATGTGGTACGTGTCTGTTGAGAAAATAACAGAAACAGATGGCCGTTATGATCTATTCAACACGAAATTGTGAAATTATGGTCTTACACTTCAGCGTCCTGGTGAAAGTTGGCGCCTTATCTGATGGTAGGTACGTGGCAAACACCTTCACCTTGCATTTGGACTCGGCCGTGCACACTGAGTTACGTACATGGACCGTGTACTCGCCGGAATCTTTCGGCTGGCTGTTGATGATCTCCAGCTGACATTGACCGTGTCGGTTGTGGTACTTGATACGACCGCCATTATGGAGTGGCGTTCCATCTCTCGACCACCGGACTATCTGTTCGGGACCCTGCACCAAACACGAGAGTTTCACACGCTGACCAGCCGGAAAGGTGCGATCGCTCAAGTGAGTGGTAAAGGTGAGCCGATTTCGGGCCTGCAGTTCCCACAGCTCGGCGCTCGGAGCACCGTGCCGACGAACATAACCCTTGGGCGCTGGTGGTGGGGCCCGTTTGCGCTTCTCCTCCTCCTCCTTCAGCAGCGCTTTCAACGTCTTGTCGCAGAGCGACAAAGTGACGGCGGTGGCATCGCTACGCTTAATCGTAGTAATACCACCGCCAAAAGCGTTTTTTGAATGATCACCAATGGATTCGCGCCGGCTGATTGGCAGCGAGGCCTGCAGGAAGCAGACCTCGTGCTCCGTCTCGACAGTGTCCAGCTTGTTAGTCGCCTGGCATTTGTAGATACCACTGTCTGCGGGTGTCGGATTGTTGATTGCCAACTCACAGACGCCCTCGATGTTCTCGACTTGCTGTATGCGCTCGTTAGGCACGATCAGTTCATCGTTCTTGAACCAACAGATAGTCGGACGTGGGTTACCGCCAACCTTGCAGCTGAGGACCAGGTCGTTCTCGTACAGGTGATAGAAGTCTGTAGTGAATTAAAATTAAAATTTGAGCAACTGACGAATTTAAATTGTAGTATTGTGGACTCACCCTTGATAGACAACAAGAAGATCGGCGCTTCCTTCGACTGGTGATGAATTCGCGCCTCGTACACTCGCAGGTAGCACGAAGTGCTAACTTCTTCGCGGGGAGGTGGCTCAACCACCTCCACGACCTTCTCCTCCTCTTCTTCCGCCTTCTTTGGGTCAACAGGCACTTCGACAACTTCTGGCAGCTTGGCACGCGCCACACACTTGTACACGGCCGTCATATCCAGTGACAGCTTGTCGAACACCAACGTGGTCACACCATCCGTGTTGAGCATGTTGATGTGTTTGCCATATTCTATAGGATTCCCGTCTTTTAGCCACTCTATCTCTGGTTCATCGCCCGTAACGGCACAAGTCAGCTGCTTCGATTCACCAACCAGACCGATGCGATCGCGCAGATGACATGCGATTTTCAATGGCGGCGGCGTGTACGGTTCGGGTGTCGACGTGCGTTCCCTGTCTTGCTGCTTCTTCGATTTTGAGAACGGCAATGGATAGCCGGAGATCTTGCAGAAGTGATGCTGTTCGCGTACAACAGCTGCTTCTTCCGTCTCCAGCACACGTGCCTCCTCTTTCTTTTTCTCGTAAAACCCGATTTCTTTGGGTCTCTCGTGCAGATAACACTTTCGAAGCTTGTTGATGAAGCGCACGTTGTATTGGACCTCTTCCACAGCAACTGAGTTCTTGGCGCAGATTGTGTACTTGCCAGTATCCTTGTTGTTTGGTCGGTACACCTCCAGTCTGAACACTCCATGAGCATCTTCTACCGGCACATACTTGAAGCTCGGTCTCAGCACGACACAATCACGCAGCCATGTCACCTTGGGCCTCGGTGTTCCAGTGACGTGAGCTTCGATGATCAGAATGTCCTCGACAGTGCGATAATGATCACGGATCAGCGTGAACGTCGGTGGCATGGGCGTTTTCTTGATCACGTCGTAGATCGTGAGAATACACGAAGTGCCTGCATCCCCGTTATCGTTGTGCAAACGGCACGCATATTCGCCCGAGTCGCTCGGTAGCGGATTTACAATCTCCAAGCCGACTAAGCCTTCGCTGACCAAAATCTTATACTTGGGACTGCGCTCGATGAGATGACCATCACGGTACCACTTGATCACCAAGCCCGGACCGGCGACAGCGCACGATAATTTCGCTGTCTTGCCCTCCGGCTGAGCACAGTCACGTAAATGAACAGTGACATGCGGGTTACGCGCCTCTTCGCGAGCCCGCTGGAAATCGACGTACTTCTGACGATAAGCGATCTTCTTCTGCTTGCGTTCCTCGTATTGAGCTCGGATCTCGTCTTGCTCTTCTTCGGTCAACTTGTCCCACTGTCCGTGATCGAGGGAGGGTCGCACGAAGTTGTCCGGCGACGGTGCCCTCATATCCTCTTCACTCGCAGTGCCTGCCTCATCAGCTGATTCGGAACCAGAATGTTCATCTTCCTCGTCGACCTGCTCTTCAAAGGCCTCCTCTTCAGCCAAAGCCAGTGCCTCTTCTTCCAGGCGGATGCGCTCGGCTTCCTCCTCAGCTTCCTTGCGCAGACGTTCAGCCTCCTCTTCGGCCTTCTTCCTCGCCTCAGCCTCTGCCTTAGCTTTAGCAAGCGCCTCAGCCTTCGCCTTCTTTTCGGCCTCAATTTTCGCCTTCTTCTCGGCGAGCAGTCGTTGCTTCTTGGTCATTTTCTTAGGCTTCTCGACTCCCTCTTCGCCTGGCACCTTCTTCTTGCGCTTCTTCATCTTTCGCTTCTTCTTAACACCACCCTCGTCGAGAGAGCCCGTAGAGTCTGACACCGAGGTTGTAGAGACCTCGGGAGCCTTGGGTAGTGGCAACTTCGGAAGCGGCACTTTCGGTATCGGAACCTTCGGTGCCCAGGCTTTCGGAGTGAACGCCTTCGGAGCAGCTGCAGCTGTTGTCGATGCTGCTCCAGCAGTCACTTCTGGTTCATCCTCCTCAATGTAGATGTACTCTACGTTCGAGATGTCCATCAGCGACGCCTTGTCGACAACACAATGGTCGGACGTGATGTACTTGGCACGTGGCTCCTCAATTCCGGAAATGTCCATCACCAGCGCTTTGTCAAAGATCGCTTGATACGAGGCTAGCTGCAGCAGAATATTCGGTCCGATCTCGAACGGAGTCTTCTCCTTGTCATCGCGTGCCAAGAACGGTGTGATGCTGCGGTAAGGTGCGCCACCAGAAGGAGTGCTGCTCTTCTCGCGATGGCGCTGCAAAGGCGTCATGCTGCGCCCGCGCGACGGCGTCGCACTGCGACCGCGTAATCCCTTCTTCTTGAGGGGTGGCAGCGCTGCAGCTGGTGCTGCGCCTGGGGTATCGTCCGCCATTGTCGTTGGTTCGTTGCTGCCGTCGATATTCGTTGGATGTGTTCCGAGTTATTCAGATTGGTTTGTCTCACTGTGCTGAGACAATGTTCGTTGGAACACAAACCAACTGCAACTGACAATCAGCTGCCGATTGTGTGCCTAAATAATGTCCGCAATCGTCCGTGATCGTTAGCCGATCGAAGCCGAAGTTGTGCCGAATCGTTGCCGAACGTAAGCGTTCGGTCACCCAATCATATTGCTGCATGATGATGATGCTGATGATACTGATGATGACGAGATGACATCGATGAACGAAATTATTGCCGCAATGCACATCGAACAACGATCAAGCCGATTGAGTTATAAATAACCACATGTCTGTGATTGCGTTTCTGCGCATTCGTGCGAGGTTGAGCTAGACGAATGTCATTGTCAATGTTGCATTTGATTACCTGTTTCGATCACACGAGCACAGCTAAAAATACGCATTTCACGTATCGATCTATGGCGTACTTAGAGACTCGAAATTCTATCACATTATGACGACACAACGTTCAACGGTTAGTGCACGCATCATCAAACACACACACGTTAGTACTGGCGAGACTACAACGAACATGTGAAACGCCACAGCAAACGCAAGCGCAACAGCACACGTGACTCACCGCGAATGCCTGATGAGAAGACCGGCGCCGACAGAACCTCATGCGACACATCCTCGAACATCTTGATGGTAGCCGTCGTCTCGACCTCGCCGTTGGCATTCGACACTATGCACGCGTACAATCCGGAGTCGCAGACGTCCGATTTGAGCAGCTCCAAACTGGCGATGCCGTCGCGCTGCTGGATGCAATAGCGATCGCCGGACTTGATCGGCTCGCTGTCCTTGAACCACTGCGTGTGCACATCGTGTCCGGTGAACGTGCAGGTCAGCTTGATGGCTGTGCCAACGCTGGCCGAGCGATTGGTCAGACGCGAGTCGATGACCGGTGGACGTTTTGTTTCGCGCGTTCGTTTCGCAAGTTTCTCGATTTTTTCTGCGGCTGGTGCTTCGATCTCAGTCTGGAATTTCGTGGTGCGTTTTTCCAGACGCCGACCGTCGATCGTTTCATCACTTTGCGTTACCACAGTGGTGAATTCGTCAGATCTTCGTTTCGATATTTCGGGTATCGTTTGCGTTTCGGGTAGAGATTGTTCAGTCGTTTCAGACTTTTTACGTTCGGGTTTCAAAGGTGCAGCGTTTTCGATTATATCGGGTGATTTCGATTTTGGCTTCCTCTGACGTCCTTCGTCGGATTTTTTCCGACGAATTCTAGGTTTAGGAATATCATCGGGTAAATTTGCGACTACCTTCGACGTTTCGAGAACAACATCCTTTTCATCACCTGATGAGAGTTTCTTTGTTGTTCCCTGCTCAAGATCAGGAACAACGGTTGTTTGGTCGTTTTTCGATATATCATGTGTCGTTTCTTGATTTAAAGATTTTCTCATTGTATCAGTGGTTTTTGCTGATGTATCTGCCATCTTTTCAGTTAGATGTGATTCTTTTATCTGTTCCTTCGATGATTTTTCAACTACGTCGACAGAAGTTGATGGTGGAAGACTATCGGTTGTCTTGGTTTGAATAGTCATTTCTTCAACAATAGTTTGCGTTTTTTCGTTTGGTTTGGAATCTGGCTTTTCGGATTTTGGTGACATTGATTTTTTGCGACGAGGTTTCTCAATTATTGACTTAACTTCAGCAAGATGTGATTCAGTTAACTGTTCGTTCGATGATTTTTCAACTACGTCGACAGAGGTTGATGATGGAATACTATCGATTGTCTTGGTTTGTTGACTAGTCATTTCTTCAATAACAGTTTGTGTTTTTTCGTTTGGTTTTAAATCTGGCTCTTCTGATTTAGGTGACTTAGATTTTTTGCGACGCTGTTTCTCGTTTATCGACTTTTCATTAATTTCGGAAGCTTTCTCGATCTTATTTGAGTCTCTTTCCATTTCAGTGCCCAGCAAAGGCTTTGATTTTGTGATAACGGAGTCAGCTTTACACACCGGTTCAAATTGTTCATTCTGTTGTGCTGAATTAATATCTACAGATTTCTGTTCAAGCTTGGGTGAAAGTGATTTTTTTCTAAGTGGTTTCTCAACATCTTTAGCTAAAATATCCAATTTATTTTCTGGGGGTTCTGCAGATGTTTGTACAGCAGGAATATCGATCGACAATATGTCCGTTGAACTAATTGTCTCAAGTGTTATATCTTTTGGAGTTTCATCGGATTTAGGAGATTGTGATTTCTTACGACTAGCTTTTTCTTTAGATTTGGTTTTACGCTTTGGTGCTACAATTTCTGTGGAGCCTTCGACCGGGCTTTCTATTGTACTTTGGGCTACAATCGGTTCCTTGGATATTGATTCATGCTTCGTCTCGCCAATATCAGTTCCAACTCTCGTTATTATCACTGCTTCTTTAGAGTTCAAAGAATCTTCGGATGCCTCTTTTTTATCTTCTAAGGAGGGTTCAATCAGTTTGGTCTCCATTGTTGATGTTGTACTTTTTATATCGATTGGCTCTGTTTGTATTTTGTTACCCATATGTTCAGATATATCCTGTCCTTGAATTTCTGGAATTAATTCCTGTTTAGTGTTGATAGCTGAAATTGAATCTGATGTTCCCGGATCAATTTCATCAACATCTTTCAATGTTGGACTTTTGGGCGGAGTCTTGCGTTTAGGCCGGGTAGGAACTTGAGGCACTTCTTCACTTTCATTGGGTGTGGATGTAAGATCTATGGATTCCGAAACATTTACTATTTCAACGTCGGAAGCAGACTTTTCCGGAGAAGGTTTTTGAAGAGGTTTAGCAATAGATTTTCCTGTCAAATCGCTTTCAACATCGATAGACTTTTGTGATGAAATCGACAAATTCGACGATTGCCGACTAACGCTTTTCTGAGTTCTTTTAGACTCGACTGATTTTTCGATAGGTGTATTCCAATCAGTTCGATCTTCAATTTTCACATTTTCAATTGCACTAGTGGCCACTGACTGGGCAGCAAGATCGACTGCCTGTATATCGTCATTTATGATTTTGATTTGATCAACAATTTGTATCCCGATATCTTGATCAGATATGTTCACCTGTTCAAAGGGTTTCGTATCTTTTACCTCATTTCGAGCATCAGAATCATCAGTCAACTTCGTATATAATTTTTCCAAAGTATGTTCAGTTGTTCGTACAGGTTCTAAAATCTCTTCAATTTCCATATGGTGGATAGGATTTTCGGATATCCCTGATTGAATATCTAGATTCGCACTCTTCGATTCAGATTCGACGAGAATATTTGTTAAGCTTTCAGTTACATCATTCGGTTTATCAGTTTTGCTTGCCACCTCAATTGTTTTTTCACGAAGAGAGTCCTTATTTTCGGTCTGTCTCATTTCGTCTATTTGAAGTTGATCTAAGTTCAATTTTTGTTCGACAGACACTGTCCTCGACTCAGCGACGGTTTCATCGGTTATTATTGAGATGTTCTTTTCAACAGCATCAGATGTTAATGATTGCAATGCCTCCATTTCTCGAGATAGTGCTTGCTCTTGTTTGTCTTCTCTAACAACAATCTTTGAATCAGCAAGTTCTAATTCAACAACCTCATCTGTCCTCGTCGGTGTGCATATAGTCACATCAGTCATCAATAACGTGTTTGCTTCCGGTACATCGACCTCACAAATGTCTTCTGTTTTATTCTCATTAGTGATTAGAGATGGTATAGATTTGTCTTCGATACTTTCCGTTTTCGATGTAGCAGCAACTTGGTCGTCATCTCTTGGTATCAATATAGTACCCAAATTATCATGTGCCTTCAAGTCCATAGTAACATTTGACGGTAACATTAGACTAGCTTCTGAATCTTCAGATATGTTCTCTTGCTCAATTACTTGACATGAGTCCGGTGTTTCTACGATATCTTTAATTACTGATGCCGTGGTTTCTATGTCAACTATGTCAACTGATTTTATATCGGACTCCTTCGGAATCGACTGATCTATTTCCATCAACGCAATAGTTGAAGTAGTAGAGAATATTGGGATAATGTCGGGCACTGTATTTTCGTCGACTTCAATTTTTTTGTCATCCGCAGTATCTTGGAAGGGTTCTAGCTTTCGTTTGCTTTTCGATGAAGCTACATCCTTTTCTATTTTTTTTGTCGACGACTCAGCTGTTTCAGTCGACAATGATGTTTTTAGTTCAGATACTGCTAATTCATCGAGTTCAAATGATCTTTCCTTTTTAGTAAGTTGTGGAAGAACAGACTTATCGTCGACACATTCAGTAATAGGCACAGTTTCAACCTGCTCTGTAATAGTATTAATCATTTCTGCTGCTGTTTGTTCGCACGATCTGATTGTAGGTGTATCTTGAACCTTTGATGTCTCTGCTGCCGACAATAGTGAAATTGCTCCTGATTCCGTGGGTCGCGATTGATCTGGTTCCACATCTGCAATTCCAGCAACAACAACTTGATCTATCGGGTTTATTGTATTATCGTCAACTGATGATTTTATTTCCAAAATATAATCTTGTTTGATTGTTTCTAGCTCTATCTTCTTATCCGTCAGTCTAGTCGTACAAATTCCATGCGTCTCGTCTTCCTCAGAACTGCGTGCTGGAAGTAGTGTCTCTATGATATTGTCTTCAAATGATGAAGTAAGATCGGTTTTCACGGTAACATCTGCTAATTTATTGTCAATAAATGTAGTACTCTCAAGCTCAGCCAAAATTTGTACTTCTATATTCTCTGCACATGTTCCAATCGACGATATTTCCGGACCAACAAGTGGCTGCTCTCCGCAAGTTTCCAGCTTTGCAGCCTGTAAATCTTCAATCGGTGACTCAGCCACCCTTTTTTCCAAAATCTCCGATATTCTTTTGCCATCATCTTCGCTTTGTCTGCGAATCAAATCGACGAGTTGTTCGTCCAAAATATCATCAATATTGTCAATATTGTCAAGTTCATCTTTGGTCAAATCGTCGACGTCTCGATCAGTCAAAGCTGTTTCATCTCTACGGCTTCCTTCACTATCGTCGGTCATGCTGTCTTCTCCGATTGTCTCGATCCCCTCGTCCGTTGCCATCGACACGGTTGGCGTGATGCCCAGCATAACACCTGCCAGCACATTCATGTGCTGAATTGAATCATTCAATAGACGCACTTGATCGGCTGAACTGTCTTCACGATCGAACCGTTGATTACGAGACACTTGTTTTTGAATAAGTTCAATTTCATCTTTGAGCTCTTCAAGTGGCAACGCGAGTTCATAAACTTCGAATGAGACTTCTTGTCGTATGTAATCTTTGGCTATATCTTGCTGACTTTTTGTAATTTGCACCATAAGTTCTGTTAGAGGAGCTAGAATCAATGGCTTCAAATTGGCTTCAAATGACGGAGTCGTTGTTTCGCCAGCAATAAACTTTTGAAGTTCTTCTATGAAATCGGTTAACTGCCTGATGGGCTTTACAATGGCCAACAATGCTTCTGAGTCTTTAGATTTGAGTGTGATGACTGCATTTTCTGGTAATGTTTCAATCATTTTAACACATGACTTGAGTTCGAAGAGTGGTCGTTCTAGAGACGCAGCGAGTTTAACTAAAGCTTTCTCCGGTTTAGTTAACACAACTGGTTCATCTGACATTTTCGAAGTTGAAGCTATTGTCGGTTCTGATTTGATTTCTTCTATAATTGTTACATCTTCAATAATAATGTGTTCTTCAGTATGTGGTTCTTCCTTTGTTGGTGGAATGGATTCTTCGGCGGTCGTCAATTGTTCGATCTCATCAGTGATTGGATCGTCAGACAATTTATTTTGTGACAAAATAATATTTTCGACCGATGCAAGCGTTTCTGTAGAAATCAATACTTCATTATCTGTCAATACAGCGATGGTTTGTTTTGCTGACTGTTCAATTGCTTCTATCAACAATTCAGATTCCTCTTGAATTGACGGTTTGTTTACATCGTCATCTGAAATTATTCCGACATCAGATAAATTAGAAGTATCACTTATTTTCTCAACTGACTGTGTTGATATTTGAGGAGAAATTTCGTCGGAAGTAGATATAATACTTTCTGTTTGATCTGCTTCGATAAGTGGTGTCATTTTCTCTCCAATCGCAGATTCAACAGATTGATTCGTATCATAACTCATTTTCTCAACCGAATGTGATGCTATATCTGTAGACAATTCTTCTGTAGTAGATAGAATACTTACAGTTCGATCTGCTTCGATAAGTGCAAAAATGTTCTCTTCATTCGCAGATTCAACAGTTTCTACTGAAACTAATTCAACCGTATTCGAAACGCTATCACCGATAGGCTTAATTTCACATGCGAATTGACGATTAACTTCAGAATCTTGTTTTTCAGCTCTTATTTCAGGTTTGTCGATAGTCTCCGATATATCTGCGCTTGTAGATACATCTTCTGATGAAATAAACACATTTTCACTAGTAAGTTGTCCAGTACTAGTTTCAAAAGATTGTTTTTCTGTTTCGGGCATAGTTGAACTTGGTGTTCCTTCATCAATCATTGATGGAACGGTGGTCGACACCAGTTCAGTTGATTCATTCGGCCGAACGACAACATTCTCTGAGGCTGAAACGTCAACGATTTCTAGCTGGACTGGCTCTGAGGACGTTGTTGGAGATTCTATAACTACAGAATCGTCAACATTTGACATTTGGGATTGAATCAATACATGTGGTGAATCATAATGCTTTTCTACATTGGACATCGAAGGTTGGGATTCTACGTTACCGATGAGCTCAGACGAAGTGGATGTTTCGATGACAGATGAAATTAGATCATCTGATTCTTTCGAGTCTATTTCCAATTGCATCTCTGTGTGTATTTCCAATTTAGAGGTTCCATCAAACCCAATATCTTCAATACATGATCTGTCTTTTAGAAGTTCATCTGCAGTTGGTGCGTTCGATGTCTGGGACTTTGTCTCACTATCGGTACTGTCTAACGTTGAAATAGATTCCAGTGCAGCCATTGGGTCTTTTTCCTCAGGGAATAGTGATACATTGGATTCGGTTGGGATATGTTTATCTACTTGCGTAGTCACGCCTCCTTCGAATTTTGATTTCTTTTGAATTTGTTCTTCGATATCTATTTCTTCTGAAATTTCGACATTTCCAATTATCAACTGTTCATCTCCTTCTACTGCGTCCTCAGCGGCTTTCGGTTGCCCGCGTTCGATTTTGCCTTTGCCATTTCCGGAATCGGCGTTTTTTTTAAGCTCTTCTTCCATCTTTACCTCTTCTTTCAGTTCGGTTATGATGTCGGCAGTACTCTCATTAATTATTTTTGCATCGATAATAGTCGTATGTATTTTTTTCCCCAAACGATTGATTTTCGCCAACAACGCTTGCAGCGAATCTTTTTCTTCAGGCGTAAGCTCGCGTTCTTCTGAAGTACGGAGCAATTTCTCAGTTTCTTTTTTGAGCACGATTTCGTCAGTGATTGCCTCGACTTCCTTAGGTGCAATAACAGCTGGCGGTTGCTCGACGACATCCAGGGTTGTTCGTTCTGCTTCGGTTGTCACCGAAACACCACTATCAAACGCATCTGCTTCACGCATTCGGCTTACGCTTGTTTGAGCTTGTCTCGTGTCCGCTGTGCTCGATGTAATGGATGACTCTCGAGTGCTTTCTTGTTCTTGATCAATGATATTCAACTCAGCCCGTTCATGCTGCTGAACTTGAGATTGCAGCGCGTGTAAAGGATCCTTTATAGACTTTCGAATCGTCTGCACATCGCTAGGATCAATTTCTGTTATAGACGTTGCCTTACGCATCACTTGCTCTTCAACGGTCTCAATACCGCGCTGCAAGTCTTTTATGGCCTCTGTATACGAAGGGCTGACATCGGTTTCAGTGGACACCAGTTGCTTTTGTGCCGTTAACAGTGTAGCCTTTAGCTCTTCAACAGGCACAGCAATATCAGCGGTTTGCATTTCGGGTTCGTCGATTCCGCTATGTCGTTGACGCAGCTTTGTCATAGTAGCCGCAATGCCATTGAACAGACCAATCAATTCGCCTGCTTCAACGGTACTGGGAAGCATTTGAATTTCGTAGATTTGATCTTGTAGTTCAAAAATTGTTTGAGCCAAAGCGTTTTGAGTGCCTAACTCGTTAACCGTATCCTTGAGAGCATTGAGAACACTGTCGAATTCACGTGACTTCTTGCGAATAACTTCAGACATGTTCACCACATTCGCAAATTGTGAAAGACTTCTGTTGAGATTAGTCAACGCTGACAGTTCGTCTTTTTGCGGATTGATTTGCTCATCGAATGCAGTCACTTCTGCAGATAACGTCTCGATCGATCGTGCCAGCACAACGGATGGTAATTTACGGCAAACCGACTGCACATGCATGTCTATAATCTCCAACGGAATAACAATTGCTGCAACTGACTGCGCGCTGAATTCAGGCGTTGAGAGTAGTTTCTGCAAATTCGCCAATTCTTTTTGTAGACCCTTAAATGGTATTGCTACAGCCGGCGCATTCGCCTCAGCAACTTGCATACTTCGGACGATTGCCTGCAACATTTGCGTTGATTTTGGCACGTCGATGTTATCTACAGATCCGACCATCTTTGCCACCAAGAGCTCCTGAACCAAACGTTCAACATTGCCGAAAGCTTCCATAGACTCAACCAATTCTGGAACACTCTCACGCATAGTTCCCAGCGTGGCCAGATTGCTCTTGATCTGGGCAACAGGAGCCAAATATGCTCCGTACATATACTCCTCACGCACTCCGGTTAGCAGCTTCTCCAGACGCTGCACCGGAAGCGATATCAATTGAGTCGTCTGATTCAGCACCAGCGGCTGAATGTCGCTGTTCGTTTGCATTGCGTTCAGAAGCTCGGCAACGGCCATCTTCAGTTCACTCACCTGATGCGTGACTTCTCGAACGATCGGATGTTGGTCGCCAGTTTTGGTGGTCAAAGCTTGAAGCACAAAATACAACTCGGACTCGATCTCTTGCATGCTGGCAATAAACTGTTGCACATCGGCTGCGTTGCGCGATAGCTCGACCAGCGACTGTGTGGCCACGCTGCGTTGCAGTGCATCAATGGTCCGGTGTATATTCTCTAGTGGTGCGCGCAGCACTGCCACATCAAAGCCTTCGATCCTAACTGCATCTTGCTGACAAGCCTCGTTTATTTTCTCCAAACACGCTGCAATGTCGACGTTCGGTCGTTCCAATGTACTTATGATCAGATTCGTCGGCGACGTTTCGATGATATTCTCCAGCGTCGTGACGAGACTGCTCTGTAGCTCCTCAACTGGATCCATCAAATTTCCAAGTGCCGGTTCTGCAGAGATGCGCTCACGAATGTCTCCGATCGCTCTGTTTAGATTCAGCAAAGGTGTGGTGATGTTCTCTAGCACTGACTCGAGATTTACGTCCGGGTCGCGCTGAATGGCCAATAAAGCTTCTTTTACCGTAGCCAGTGACTGTGTAATCGGCTCTAGTACTTCCACGTTGTCTAGTGGCACGGCGATTTCGAACGAATTGTGATTCTGCATCGAGTCCAAGCAACGGTTCAAATTGCGCAAGCCCTCGGTCACGTCATCTTTCGATACTTTAGCATCACTGACGGTTTCAATGTCATGCTTTTGGGCGATATCAGATTGTGGAACCGATCGCTGATCATCAAATGTCTGCATATTGCGGCCGACTTCTCTATCGGACATAGCACCGTCTCTAACGGGTTCAATTACCTGCTGATAGACGATTTCAGACTTAGGCACCGATTGCTGATCATCAAATGTTTGTATATTGTCACCGTCTTGTCTATGGGGCTTCTCAGCGACATTCGCATCACTGGCGGGCTCAATGGCCTTCTGATGGTCGACATGCAATTGTGAAACTGATCTTTGATCGGCAAATGTCAACAAATCACTGCCCTCTGCTCCATCTGGCATGGCACTGATTCCAAAATCGCTGACGGGTTCAATGACGTTCACTTGCTGATGAACAACATCAAATTGAGAAACCGATAGTTGGTCAGCGAATGTCAGCAGATCACTATCCCCTTCTTCTTCGGGCAATGCACCGACTCGCTCCAGCACGGCCACATCGAAACCATGCAGGTAGTGACATAGTTCTATAATCTGTTGAGCCTGCACAGCTTTGCCGCACTCGGACAACTGTTTCACCACATCGATATTAGCTTGCGTCTCGATATTAAACAAGCATTGCTGCAACTCCATCAACGGCTTGGCCAGTTGCTTCAGCAGCGATACGTTCGTCTGCGTCGACATCGAGTCGGGCGAGTCGAACAACGGCTGCAACTGTTGCACCTGCAGGCACTGCTGCAGCTCGTGCAGCGGCTGAGCCAGTGTCATCAAACTCGACAGATTACTCACGGACGACAGCGATTGCAGTGCTTCGAGCGTGTTCGGCTGACGGACGAGTGCCAAGCAACGCTGCAGACCGTCAATGTCGTCGTCGATTTGTTGTGCCTGCGACTGATGCGCAGTGAAGTCGGTCAATTCGAGCACGTGCTCGACAATGTACTCTTGCAGCGTGTGCAACGAGTTCTTGATCTCTTCCAGCGGACTGGCAAAGCAAACCAAGTTGACAGAAGTGCTGGCCAAACTGCCAGCCTGTTCCAACTGAATGGCCTGCAAATTCTCAATGTGATGCTCCAACAACTGCAATGGCTGCATCAGTTCACGCAACTGCAACGGCGACTGATCGTACACCGTTGCCGTATGCTGAATCATAGCAATGGATTTCTCAATCTCCATAATCGGACCGTAAACCGCCTCCTGAACGGAGTGATCGGCCGAGCGAAGCTGCTGCAGCGTTTCCAAAATTTGCGGCTGAACGCTCACCAGACAGCGCTGCAGGTCGTCGAGCAGGACAGAGGCCTGGGTGGCTTGGTGCTCGGTTTCGTCTTCGTCGTGACGAAGCGATTCAGGCGCTGCTTCGAAAGTCACATGATCTTGACGTACAATTGGTGTACTCTCATCCAGTGGCAGTGGATCGGCGATAGTTTTCAGCAGTGAAATGTCATCCATAGTAGACAGATCGTCGTGTGGCTCGCAGATCTGATGAATTATGTTGTCCAGGCAGTTCTGAAGCTCGAGGAAAGGTTTGATAGCGGTAGCATTCACCGCGGCTGTGTCAACAGCGGCTCCAGTTGCTGCCACATCAGCGTGATATTTGAATTCGTCGTTGATAATGCCAACGCAATGCTGGAGCTCTTGCAGCGGTTGCAACATCATCTGCATGTCCTCGGACGTCGGTCCACCCGAATCGGCCAGCTGAGCGAGTGTTTGCACAAACTCTTGCAGAGGAGCCGCCAACATCTGAACGGTTGAAACCTCGGCCGTGCCGATGAACGAAGCCTGCTGAACGGTTATGTGCTTGACTTCATCCAATTTCTGACGGATCGCGGCCAAGGGCTCGGCCAATGACTTGAGAGCGGACACCTCTTCGCTGAGTGGAGCTGTGATCGATTGCGCATCCACCGGATCGTGTGGCTTGATGTGCGCCAGTCGCGTCTGCAGTGCTTCGAGCAACGCGGCCGTTTCCAGGACCTGTTCGGCAGGCGTTGCGGGTACAACTTCCTCCGACTCACTGCGACGCTGCTGCTCCTGGCGCACGAGAATATCTTCGATCGATGCGACGCCTTGCTTGATTTTCGACAAAATCACTACATTTGCACTGAGCTTGCTGTGTCCGGTCAGCAGCATGATGTCTTCGCAACGCTTGCATTTGTCGCGCAGCGTCGCAAGCGGCTCCAGCAGATCGTGCAACCAGCCGGACTGGGAGCGCTCCTCGATCTGCCGCAGGCAGTAGTTCAAGTCGTCAATCGGTTTCTTCACATTCTCCAGCACCATGATGTTGTAGCGACCGAGACCGTCGCTGACACTGACCTCAATCAATTTCGAGAGGTCTGTGGTGAGCGCCGTCAAGTGCGAACGCAAATCGCTATCGGGCACGTGCATAGCATCAATGTTGTTCTGGAAATACAGAACGCTTTGCGCCAACGTCTGTAGAAGCCGGCTTGAGTCAACGGTCGATGGATGTTGTTCGGCGGTGTCATCGTCGGCTGGTGCAGGTGCTGGGCCAACTTCCGAGGCAACAGCCAAAACTTCGTCATGATGGAGAGCGCCACTCTCGACGTCTTCTCCGATGCGCGCCAGACCGTTCTGGATCTCGTGCAGCGGTGGAATCATCGATTCGAGCACGCTAACGCTGGCCAAACTGGCACGATCAGCGGATTCAGTGGTTGTTGTGGCAGTGTGTTGTTCACTTAGTAGTTTGAAGCCCTTCTGCAGCTCGTACATGGGCGGCCGAACGGCATCCAATATTGCCGCTCCAATCTTCTCCTCCAGTGAGCTAAGAGAGACCGATCCGCGTTCGATGTGCTCGATTTGGGCTTGCAGTTGCTCTATGGGTTCGCGCATCTTCAGCAGAATCGTTTCATGAACCTTTGCAAACATCGCCTCGTTGTTTTCACTAGCCGCCAGCTCGTGCTCAATGCTCTCGATGGCATGCTGCAGTTTGACCACTGGACGGCACACCTGCTTCAGAACTTCTGCCTCGGCGGGCAAATGGCGCTGAGTGACTTGGTCCAAAGTGTCCGCTGTCAGAGCGGCTTGTTGGGAAACCTGCATGAAATCGAAAGCGTTACTAAATTGTCTCAATAATATAGTTCAGAATTTAAATTCTCACCTCTTGCATTCGACCCAGAGTGTCCGTGAAGTGCTGGGCAGCCTCCAACTCGGCCGCCTCTTGCATCAGCGTCTGCGACCGAATCGCATCCTGCGTCAGACGCACGCCCGTATCCATGTCCTTGACCATCAGACCCACCTCATCGCTGAGCCGCGGCGAGCGCACATCTCGCAACAACTCCGTCAGCAGTGAACAAACATTCAGCACCCGATCGCCAATGCTGTCGATCACGCACACGCTCGTCCGCTGGATCATTGTGTGTCCGCACTCGTCCATCGTCACGCACTTCTCGACCACCGCCAGCGCCTGCTGCATCTCGGCCACGTGCTCGACGCACGTCGACAGAAACACCTCCAGCGCCGCCTGGCCATCGTACACGTTCAGTTTGCTCTGCATGCCGCGCAACGGCTCCATCAGGCTGCGGATTATCTTCAGGCTGCCCTCCACCGATGACGGTGACATCATCAGCGCCGACTGCTGCTGCACTTCGTCCTCGACGATCGACAGGTGCTCGGTGAACACGTTCAGGGTCTGGGCCAGCGGTATCAGTGCGTTGATGTTACGTTTGGCAGCTGCAGCCGCCTCTTCGCTGACGCATTCGGTGGCAGCATGCGGCAGGACCGCAGCCGGAACGGCTGGCTGTTTCGGCAGTGACTCGGTGCCGATCGACATGTCTCGCTTCGATTTGCTCGACGTTGACGCGGGAGCTGCGAGATCTTCAAGCGATAGGCGCGCGTCGGCCTCCATCAGAGCCTGGGCCTCACGGATCGCCTCATCGATTTGCACGTCGCGCGAGCTGCGCTCCGCCTGCCGACCCGAACTGTTGGCACTCATGAACGTCTGCAGATCGGTGTCCGTATCGTCGCCATGGCCGCCGCTGGCCGCCGATGTGGGCCGCGAGTGCTTCGACTTGGACATGCTGTAGAATTCGTCGGCGCGTGCCGAAGAGACCAGCGCATCACCAGCTCCGTCCGCATAGTCGCCATCCGCATCGTCCTTATCGAAGCTGAACTCATCGCGACCCGACGACGACATGCCGTGCAGACTGACCTCCATCACCGAGATGTCATCCATGCCCGCCTCCGTGCGCTGATCGTCCTCGTGCGAGAAATAATCCGGTGCCACATCGATGACCACCGCCTCCATGATCAGGTTGCCCGACTGGGCCGTCTCCTTCACGAAGCGCAGCGGCGGCAACTCGACGATGTTCTGCTCCGTGATGTGCTCGGAGATCTGATCGGCGTACATCTCGACGATCTGCATCGCTTCCTCCTCGGTCAGATCGGGCGTCTCGTACAGCGACACCGACACATCCTTGCCGTCAAACGAGAACGACAGATCGGCCTTCTCAGAAACATCGCCGGCAGTCTCGTACATCTGTGAGGTGCGCTCCTCGTTGATGGTCGACAGCGAGAAGTTGCGCTGCAGTTCCGCCGCGGTCGGTGCTGCCGCCACAGCAGCATCCGGCTTCGGTGCATCGTAGCCCAATATGTTCGCCGACGACGCCACCACGCCCATGCAATTGCGCGCCTCGCACGTGTACGTGCCCAACGTGCACGTGCCATCCTGTCCCGATATGATCCGATGAATATCGCCCGCTTTCAGCTCCACGCCGTCCTTGAACCACTTCAGCACCGGCTGCGGCACGCCAATCACCTTGCACTCTAGGTTCACCGCACCGCCCTCCGTCATCACGGCGCGCAAGCTCTCCAGGAACCGCGGCTTCTTGAAGTGCCGCGGAATGATCAGCCGCAGGAAGCACGACGTCACCGTGCTCCCATGGTCGTTTACCGCCACGCACTTCCACTCCGCCTGGTCGGCGAACTCGGTGCGCTGCACGTCCAGCGTGTACGTCGTCTCGTTGACCGCCGACACGGTGTACTGCTCCGGCGAGTCCACCGCCACCGGTGCATCGTCCCGGTACCACGTCAGCGCCGGAATCGCAGCCGCCGGCGCCGGTTTCACCTGCACGCAGAAACGGAACGGCTCGTTGATGCGCGCCTCGGCACTCTTCAGGCCGAGCACGAACTGCGGCGGCTGATTCAGCTCGCTCAGCTGCAGACGGTCGGCGTCGTTCAGCTGGTTCTGGATGTCCTCGACGGTGAGCAGCGCCGTGCTCGACGTCTCGCCCATCGCGTTGCGCGCCATGCAGCAGTAGGAGCCCAGCGAATTGGTGCCCGTCAGCTGGTACACGTCGCCCGGCCGCAGCTCCTGGCCGTCCTTGAACCAGCGCAGCGTCGGCGTCGGATAGCCGACCACTTTGCACTCGAACGAGACGAGGCCCTCCTCGGTCAGCACCGCCTTCAGGCTCTCGAGGAAGCGCGGCGCGCGATAGTTCTTGGGCACCTCCATGCGAACGTGGGCCGCTGACATGCCGACGCAACCGTCATTACTGGTGACGACGCATTTCCAGTCGCCCTCGTCGCAGAACTCGGTCGCTGGACACTCGATCTGGTAGACACCGAGACCGTCCTCGCGGACACGATAGCGTGGGTTGTTTTCGTGGACGATGCCATCCTTGTTGTACCAGACGACGGACTTGGGCCACGGCGGAACGACGACTGGAAAATAATTGAAAATTAATTAGATCTCTTATTTTATTGAGCGTTGAATATAACTTACCATGACATCCCAGTGTCAGCGGCTGCCCGATATGCACCGAGGCGCTCTTCAATTCGGCCGTGAATATCGGCGGCACCCCGTTCGGTCCGACCGCCACATCGACGCTCTGCCTCGAAGCACCCTTCACCAGCTTGCCACCAGCGCCGCCACCGACAACGTGCACCTTCGAGCTCGAGTACGCCCGGCCCATGCAGTTGATCGCCTCACACGTGTAAGTGCCCAGCGAGCCCGGATCCTCAGCGTTCGCCGTCAGCGCAAACACATCGCCCGCCTTGATCTCCTTCGAGTCCTTGAACCATCGCAGCAGCGGCGTCGGCACCCCAATGACCTTGCACTCCAGCGACACCGTTCCCTGATCGGTCAGCACCGCACGCAACGGCTCCACAAACTCGGGCACCTTGTACGCCTTCGGCACCAGCACGTTCAGCTGCGCCAGGCACGAGTTGCGGCCGCCCAGATTCTCGGCCATGCACATCCACTGACCGCCGTCGTCCAGCGTCACCGGTGCGATCTCGATGCAATGGAAGTTGCCCTCCTTGACGCAGCGCATGCGATCGTTCTCGCAGACGAGCCGATCGTTGCGGTACCACGTCACCTTGACGGCGCTGGCGCTGCGCAGCTCGACCAGCAGCCGGGTGCGCGTGCCCACCTTGACGGTCTGGTCGGTGAGGCGGCGCAGCAGGCCGGGCGGATCGGTGCCCGACGAGCGGTCCTCGACGACCAGCTGGACGTCTTTGCGCGCGGGCCGAGTGGGCGCGTTCTGGGGGTGGGCGTAGAGCGTGTAGTGGCCGGCGTCGGCGCGCTGCACGTGCTCGATGGCCAGCTGGACGGCATTGGAGTGCTCGGTGATGCGGATGCGCTGCGGAGCGGTTGGTGGCAGATCGAGCGGTTGGTCGTCGCGTTTCCTGGGCGGTTGAGGGGAAATTGTTTGAATTGAATGAGTATCAAGAAGTGTTTTTATTGAACATCAGGTTTTATAATTCAGTTGTCAACTCTAAGATGCGGTCGAAACTCCGAAAACTACGTTAGAGCATAGATGGGTTTTATGATGTTATATGGTATCTCTTCGAAGTTCCAGTTTGCAATTGATTGTTAACGTTCCAGTTCATATCGAAACGTCATTACTTCAACTGTAATTACTGCAAAGTGTTTACCACGCCGACGTTACCGAATCTATCGTCTTACTGTCCTTAACCTTCAGCAGTTCGACGCCAGACACAGTCAACGAAACGCAAGCGACAAACACATGAATTCGGAACGCATTCGCTGTGTGCACCTCAAACTTGAAATACTTTCCATCGAACGCAGTGCGGATCGTGTGTATATGTGCGGAACTCATGTGTGTATGTGTGCATATGCTGATATGTCAACACTCAACACTCACACCACTCACACCATTGCGCTGTCGCTCGCTCGCTCGGTGATCCTGAAAACCCAATTCAAATGACACCCATTCGAACTTGTCTGCACGCTTTTGCGTTCGCGTCTTATTTCTTGGCAAGCGATCAAGATTGTTGTTGAGTGGCGTTTCGAGTAGGTGTCTATGAGTGTGTGTATGTTAGACGGTGTCGGCGTCGATGGCGCGTGAGCGCACGTGACGATGATATGTGAAGAAATGTGTCATAAAATGAACATTCCACCGAGACATTGACCTAGGTCAGTACCGAAGCCGCTACGCCGAGAAAAACACCGAAAAGCTTATGTTGTGCTAGTTTTTCTCTGTGTTTGAATTGCGCCGGTTGTGGGTGGTGAGAGAGCCGCGTGTGGTCAAGAGAGAAAGATCGTGATCGAGCGCGAGAGACGAATGAGATGAAATATGTGTAGTCGTAAAAAGCTTGTTCCATTTTCCGAGATTGTCTCTCTCTTCTACTGTTACTATTCGTTAGTAACAATGCGCATGTTGACGCGATAACATCTAATAAATGCGTAACATTTTAATTTGTATTTAAAGACTGTACCTTTTGCGGTAAACTGAGCCGGCTCCCGAAACGTGCGCATGAGGCTTCTTGCCATTGGCACAGTCGCCCTTGCAGCACGTCGAGCACTGATTGCCCATGTTGTCGTGTTGTCGTTCGTTTATCCTTTATGTTTCGCCAATAGGATGCCTAGGGTTCTGCATAACAGTTGTCGTTGAATTGTATGTCATCCGAATTAGCACTGACACTAAACACTAACAGCATATCGCCTGGTTGATACGCGTAGTTTGTATTGTTCGTGTAGGTCAGTAATTCGCGTTCCACTCGCGTGTCAGTCCGCTTCGGTTCGATTTGTTGAGAGTTCAAATTGTATATAGTCGTCGCTGTTTCGATATTTGACTGTGGTGTGTGTGCGGAGAAGCCGAGACCTTGCGTTCATAAATAATGCCAACGAACGCGCCCGCACTGCGATGACGACAGCAGCTGACAAAATATTTGTGTTCGGACATATGCGACACATGCGACGCAACCGTCGCGTCGCCGTCGTCGTCGTCAACGCCGCGTCCACTCGCTTCGCAAATAAATCACTTTCATGGCTAAAATTAGGACGGCCTAACCGACCAGAAAAATTCACTACATCTAGAGCGATCATCACTTTGGTGAGTACTAATACACAAATGCACGTTGCACACAACACTCTATTGATGAGGCACACTGAATCTCACAACACCACCGATCGTCTTTGGTGCTCGTAAATATTTTATTGCTTTTGTGTAAACAGAGCAACTACTCGTCTGGCAGCCCGCACACACATTTATAGGCCAAGCGTGTCTATTAGGTCGAACCGATTTTATCTGCACGACATTTCTGAAACAAATCTATCTAGTTTTTGTAAAATTCAAGGACTAAAATGTGCCTTGCGAAATACGTTCTGAATGCTTATTATTAATTTTATTGCACTTTAAATGTTTTATCCATAACGCTAATTTCATGATATTATAGACAGAAGTTTCGTCAATAGACGAAACAGTCACGATTCACGATCGCGATTCAAAAATGTTCCGAAACTGTTTACTGATAAATAAAGCATCGACCCAACAAAACTCGCATCGGAGCTGTTGCGCACAAAGACGCGACGCCAGATTTTCACACACGTTCACACACACACACTGCGAGCGCGAGCTCGACATTCGACGCTGCCATTCATCCGCACACACCATCACGAATGCTAACACCAACACTTACGCACATATACTCGCCAACACTCACACACGCACACTGTATGTATACACAAACTATAGTATAATCCGTCTAGCCCATTTCAACATAATCACACGCGAATGGCGAACTGAAAATTTCCTTGTTTTCATTATGTAATACGTGTGTTTTCACATTTTTGCTGTGCGCAAACTCGAAATTGTACGCATTCTATGCAATATCACAGCGAATAACGGGATGTCCACCGAACAGACATCGCCTTCAACCGCACTGTCGCGAAACCGTATCGTCTGAACAACGAACGCGTCACATTTATTATTAGGGTTCGACAGCGCGCGCGATGACACCGATTCGACACAGTCTCCTGCTGCAGGTCGAACGCGCGATTAGATCAATCGAACGGTTATTTCAGTCCGTAGGTTATTTCCCGATTGAAATAAATAAACACTATTAACTAATTTTCAAACTAATCCTAAGCACTTTCGCCCGCTTGAGCTACCATCTAATGAACGAACGAGAAAAGAAAAAACTGGGTCGCGCCGATCGCTCGCACACGATCTGGGTTAGCTCGGTTCGGTTCGGTCGTTTTGTTCTGTTCGCAACGGTCGGAAAATCTCTACTGATCGACGCTGAACTCGCGAACAAGGCGCACAACTCGCACCGCGACTTTTCTCCCACCCCAAAAGCGATCTCTTCGCGTGCCGCCGCCACAGACCGCGTAAGCTCTCACGCAAACGCACGCTCACGCTCAAGACCAAACGATCACACGACGCCGCAGCAATATTCATAAATTCGCAGCACGCCAAACCGGCCCACTTTTCACCCGGCTAGCGAGCGCTCGCAAAGTCTCACGCAACGACGCGTTGCGCTCTCTGGTGCGCGTGTCACTCTCTCACACGCGACGGCGTCGTGACGCCGAGCCGCGGCCGCGACTGGGCCGTTGGCAACGGCGCATGCTGATTCACAACGACCGACCACCGTCGTCGGTGAAAGGCGCACAAAACATGAATACGCGTCGCGTGCGCATTTCCCGGACCACACTCGCCACGGCACAAGACAGCGCGACATTCGGGCGCGGTTATGTTTATTTAGAGAAAGTAGCGATGCGAGTGTGCTGTGTCTGTCTGGCGGTGCGCAATGTGTGTGCGTGTGTGTGAATAGTGTGTGCCTGTGCCAGAGCGCGTTTTATGTCGAGTTTATGAATCGTTATACACACTGCGTAGTGCTTGCATGTGGCACGCGCGAATATGTGCGAACATTAATGTAAGAATATTTATGCTTTTGTGTTCCGCATTGGCGCCGCACGCGACAACGAAGACGACGATGACGACGGGTGCAATGATCTCTCGTGACCGGCGCGAGTAAAGTGCGCAGATGCGCAAGCGCGCAATACGAGCGAATTTATCTCATCGCTCCGAACGAAATGTGCGCGGCGCGGCGCAACACACTTTTTTTCATTTTTATTATTGCAACCGGCACACGAGACACGAGCGCTATGTGAAACGGCGGGTCGACCTACTGAACGAAATGCGCGTCTACACGCGACGAGCATTTCCTTTTCGGATGATCGGGGTTTCAGAATAGTGGGTGGGAACACGAATAAACATTCATTCACATACAGTCGTTGTCAATAATATGTTGAGACGCATATTTTGTACTGTTGAGGCTCCAATGCTCAGCATATGTGTTTATATAAAATTATCAATATATTAGGTGCCCGCGGTTTTTATATATCAGTCTCTTGCTGTCGTTCTGATTAATGAAAAATGATTAAAATCGGCCTACAGTAAGCTTGGGTATCTGTAAACATAATGACTTCAAAACATAGATCCTTATCAGTTTGCATCACGAACTTATTCTCAATAGAACAAGTCCACGTTCGAGCAAAATCAAAAGGTAAGGTTGAGGCTCATCAATGCACTCAAACACTTACGGCGAGGTTGATCTTGATGATGAAGATCGAGTCGCGAGTGAATTTAACGCTTCAATAATTGTGATTTCGAAGTCTTTGGCTTTGGTGCTTTATTAAGGTCTGAGACCAAGTGAAATCGACACAGGAGATCGATACCAACTGAAATTAATTCGTTTGAATAAAATACACAATAAAGTTGTGTATTATGCAGTATGACAGCAATGCTCGACTCCTTATCGCAAATGGTCGAAAAATACCTAGGAAGTCCAAAATGGGACATCTCAACCACCCGCTTAACTTGGCTCCATCTGATTCTTACTTGTCCAGATTGTTGACCCTAGAACTCGCTGACGAGGATTTCCGATTCCATGAAGAAGTGAAAAATTTGACTGATTCATGGGTCGCTTCAAAAGATGATCCGTTGTTACCAGTTGGTCAAAAGGAGTAACTAGCAATGATCAGAATTTTGAATAAGAAATATGTAGCCTTTCTTCACAATAAATCCTCTAAGTTTGTCAAAAAAACGGTGGGAGCAAGGTTGTACACCTTATTACAAATAATTGTATCGCCGTTCGTTGGCTCTAAATATGTTGAAGTTATGTATTGTCTACTTAATAATGAACAGTGTTTTATTGCAAATTCCCGGTAAAAGGTCGGCTATTCCATAAGTATGGTATTAGGATATCAAGAAATTGTTATAAAATGCTTAACATAGTGTTCTATCAAATCTAAAAAGTTTCGGACCATTTATATGAACACATTCTAAGCACTGGAG
>JANTBZ010117951.1:0-15979 GCA_024741255.1 Exechia fusca | reverse complement strand
TTCATGAATCTCGTTCGACTCCTATCTTTGTTGTAGAATATATTGATTAAATCATACAAATTCAGCATAATGTGTATCTAGAAATCAGCCGGAAGACCGGATAAATTTTATTGATAACTCGAAATATTATATCGCGACGCTTCCAATATCGTGTTGCTTTTCATTTTGTGAACAACATTTATCAATTCATATTCAGGGCTTGTTCCAGGTATATATTTTGTCTATTCTTAATTATGTCTTGTTCATGAATCAATGCTGAATTGGTTCGAAAGTTCAATTCGAATTTATTCAGCCTTTTGAAAAACATTTATTTCCGTGAAACTGAAATGAATCTTTGGAGAGGTTGAATTATTATGAGGGCTTCAAGACTTATTACGAAATTATAATATGGAAATTTGTCTCATAGTACGAAGACACTACTGATTGAGAGCTGCCATGCTTCGTTCACCCACCAGTAGTGCATGTCTGTAAGCTTATCGTATTACTATAAAATCGAAACACATAATTTCGATCACAATTTTCAATACGAAACAACAAGGTCTCAGTCATACATGTTGTGTCTTTGCCGTTTTGCTAACAGAATGGTCAGTAATAATAATATGTCAATATGCTTCACGAATTCCACTACAGACCATGCTAGTTATCGAGACTAAAACTCAATACCTTCCCACATACAGATGCATCAATCAACGTCTTGTATAATTGTGTACAAAAACGACTGTGCAGATAGCATGCCTATGTGACCTAATCACGATATCGATCGAATCGTTCATATGTCATTCTGAACCGCAACCCTTCATATCATTTCAGACAAACGCCACGCTGTCTAAAACAAAATAATTGTCGAACTGCTGCTTCCTATATCACACAGCAAAACTCTACTACATTGCATATTGCACGCGCATAAAGCTTATGAAGACCATTCCGAATTTGCTTTTGCATGGACTAATTAGTTGCAATTTATTCGCACAATTTTCCCAAGTGACTCGACTCACTACTATACATACTATTGCTGAATGCTGCATCCCATTTAATATTCGCCGGTGCCGTTGAATCGACAGAGCAAATATACGGAATTTCAAGGAGAATAGCGAATGACTCGGAATCATTTAATTGCTGCCATTTGCTCCAGGTCGAGCTATCACACGAATCACACGTCCAGACAATATGCTGAACCAATGGGAATTTTCAATTTGAATCTTTTCACAGAAACGCATAGTACGCACATTACTCGTCTGGGGGTAATTAGTTAAGCCAATGTTTGCGCAGTGAATAACCACAGCTCGTCGTCGCAGCTCAGCACTTACGCATACACAAACACGCACACACACACACACACAGAAGTCCGGACACACTTAGGAGCCAGAGCGCCATCCGAGTGGGACACCACCAGCCAGCCAGCATCACGCTGGCTATGCTGGCGCAAAATTGAAATGTAACTCTATTAGTGAGAGATCACGAGCACCACGCTCGAATGTGTGTGTGTGTGTCACCTAAAGCATACAAACACTTATGCGCACATGTGGCACGCCAGCAGCGGCGGCAGCGCATCGCACTCACTGAACAAACATAAACGCGCGAGCATAGACGCAGCATAGACGCACACACCGCGTCGACCGCGCGATCTATTTACATATGTAATTGACGAATAATGTCTAATTTCCAACATGCAAATCATTATGCAAATACATCATTCGAATGTATGTGTGTCTGTGGAGTGGATGTGTGAGTGGATGTGGAGCACTAATGATATTTACATAATAGAGATACCGGAGAATGCGCTCTGGCACGCACCAGTTCACACAAACCCATTCACCTGCGTGTGACTCGGCGACTGCGACGACAACGACAACAACGGTGGCGACAAACGGCGGCGACGGCGACGAGACGCCGCATATCGGTGCCATGCTGTCCCGAAATCAACCGTCGACACACACACACCGAACATGCACGCACGCAACGCAACGCGGTGTAATAGGGTTAAGTTTTATAATAAATCGACAACAATTATGCGCAACGAACTTGTACAAACAGACGCACGCATTGCCGTCATTGTCGTGCATGTCGTTATGGCAATCGCGCTCCCCATTGTGCTCGATTATGCCAGCGAGGTGCGACTAGTTGCTCGGAACATGTTGAAGCAGGTGTCTTTGGATTGGATTCCGGAGAATTTATGCTACAATTTCATGTTGCTGGACTAAAAAATACTTGAACAAACTAGAGGAATCATATTTTCGCTTCGTGCAACTTGTTAGATTAGCCATCATCGGTATCGGTAAGTATGCTATCATCTATGCTGCGAGAGCAGCAATGAATTTCCCCTCCGAGCTGAGCTTTCGTTTGCTCTCTCTCTCTCTCTTCCACTCTATCGGCTGCAATGTTCTCGGCAAGCTCCTCTAGTATAACTGACAGCATCGGATATACTATGCGCGTGCCAAATCATAAAATCCCAGTGTTACAACAATTATGAAACATTTTATTACTGCTTTATTGGATCGCATAACCGGCCGCGTACTTTGCGAGCACGCGATTCCGAACCTAGTTCACTGTCGAATATGGGAAAATAGAGCTCGCACATTCACGTGCCGGGGTTTCAACATAACTTCGACAGATAAAAGCATCGCAGGGCGTGTGCATTGTGCGGAGGGTGCACGCGAGATCGCAAACCAGCACCAGCCAGCGCGCCAACACGAACACGCAAAGAGAATTTATTTATTTATATCTCCATTAAAAATTAATGTCTCCCCATCCGAAGAACACCACTTTGAATCGTCGTCGTGTAGTCGTCGTCGTCGTGCATGCATGCAATATTAATATTATAGATGCGCGCGTGAGCGCGCGTGAGCGCAGCATGAGCGAACCGAGCCGAGCCGAGTATTACATATGCAGTCGAATGTTATGTGTAAAAGCGTAATCTATACGATGGGCATCAAGCCAGTAGAGCCTACGTGCGGATGGGCCTGGTTTGGGATGGTTTCACATTCGTACGTACACGTACGCACCGTTTAATGTAGACTCGAGCTCGACTCGCGTGTGTGTGTTCATATGTGTGCTGTTTTTCAAGTTTCAATGCCGGCTCGTCGTCGGCACGGCACATATCTACAAGTCGTTCGTTCGCCCGTGTGTGTGTGTACACAGTCGTCATATGTGCTACGAGTACGTGTACGACTTTGCAATTTATTTAAATGGTTTAGACTTCATGCGAATTGAATGCGTCACCAGACCCGCGCCGAGCATAAAGCAAACCGTCTTCGTCGGTCGGTTTTATGCGGGCATTTCCGCACAGTGCAGTGCTTCGTATACATATGTGTAATCGCTTATATGCTTTCTTCGTTCGTCGCGAGCAGAAAATTACGTACATTAAATTTGTTAGTACGCGCAACATAAGCACGAACGCAAGAATGTATAAAGTAAGTGCACACGCACGCATGCGAGCACGCACGAACTTATACTAGCACTACACAGCATACTCAGCCAGCCAGCCAACAAGTGGCCGAGAGTTGTGCGAACTCGCGGTTGCCGCGGCGGCTGCTGTGGCGACTTACCGATGCCGCCGCCGCCGCCGTGTCCGCGTGCGCTGAAGATGCTCGTCTGCAGTGTACTATGCTGAACGTAAGCACGCACGCGATGCGCATTGCATGCTGTGATGAATGCGAATAATCATCTCGGCGGCGGGTTTGCACTGTCAATGCGCCGGTGCACTGCCATCGCAGCTTTGGAGCGCGGAATCTCGACAATTTCGCACGTTTCTCTTGCGCGAAGCAATTTATGCTTTATGCTACTTACGAGCACCGCAAAACGCGCTCTCAGTCTGAATGTTACGAGGAAATTACTCTATATTGTCTATGCTCTTCTCTCACCGACTAACCGTTCTGCTATGCTCCCGTGTTCTCTCCGCGCTCTCCACTTCGCATCGGACGTTCTCTTCCGAGAAACGCGACGCGACGCGCCGCTTTGCGCGGCCGTTCATTGACTTCGTCTGCGCGCCGCCGATCGACATCGCGTGCGCTCGACAAGTCGCCCCAACCGTCGCACACAAACAGGTTTCACGAGCATAGCCGCGCGCATTTGGCGCTCTGGCGGCGCTCCGCGGCCGACGCGGAGCGCGCTCGTCGCGAGTTGGTCGCCACGCGGCGCCAGCCAGCGCATTCAGTCTGAGTTGGTCCGCCGTCGGAATTGGACAAAACCGTTAAAAGACACAGAGTGCCGTGCGCCGTGCCGTCTGTTCCGTGACGTGCACCCCTCTGTCGTGCGTGTCGCGTTTTCGTCGTCGCGTAACACACACACACACACGAAGGTTCGCGTCGTATCAAATCGTCGTCGTCGTCGTGTGCCTTTAGTGTGATTCGGTCGTCTTCAACCATCGGCACATCCACACAGACAACATACCAAAGTGTTCAACACGCAGTAACAGATGCATGGAATTATGCTCGCACGCAAATTGCGCACCGCTGCTCAACGACGACGTTCAGTGCCAACGACGACGAACGAAATGGGAGCATGTTAGTGGCGACGACGAAGAAACCAGTCGTATCGACCAGTGTGCGAATGTATGCGAATGTGAGTGCGTGATTTCTAGAGCAAATGGGCGAGCGTGCATACACGGCCGCAACATTGAACAGTGAATAATTACACTCGACGAGCACTCACACAATTATACATGACACACTCGACCACATCAATATTGTGCGTGTGCATCTACAATAACCAACCGCCAACCGAACCAGTAATCATCATCAATTCGCGCGAGCATCAACCGCCATTCAACATACGCGCGCGCACAGCCGTGCATAATGGATAGAAAGCGTCGCCGATGCAGTGCATATTGCATGTTGCGGCAATTGCTGTGCTCCGGATTTCGCAGCGAGCATCGTCGCCAATAAATGTGCAGTGTTTTGTGCGTGCGAGTGTCGCGTTTTGTGCGAAGCGGTCACGCATCATATTACACAACATACACAACATTAATTAATTAATTGAAGCGAAACTAACAGCGAGTGGGAATTTCAACGAAGCATAACAAAAAACCACAGCCACACACAACACTCACGCACATTTATCCAATTGACTTTTCGTCGTCTGCGTTTGTCGTCGTCGTCGTCGCGTGCGTGCTCCACATTTCATGTGCCCAGAGTCGCAATGTTCGCCGCGCCGGTCAGCGAAACGGCGGTTCGCGTAACGTCGCCAAAAAAAATCCGTCGTCGCCGGTTTGTCGTTTATGTTGCGTGCCTGACACTCCTCTGCCTGGCACCAACCGCCACCCGCGCCCAGTGCCAATGGGAGACGCCACTGACTTCGTCATCTGCCGGCGAGTTGGCTCAGTCGGACGCAGCTGCTGCCGATGCAGATGCGGCCAGCCTCACTGACACCTCTGCCGATTCCGCTCCCGCCTCGGCGGCCGCCATCCGCACCGTCCTCTGCCGTCCCAAGGCTCTGGACGCCGGAGCCTCTCAGCTCGATTTCCTCACCCAAGGCAATGCGGCCGGCGTCGAGATCCTGCGCATCCAATGCGCCGACCGCTTCCTCACCGAGAGTGAACTGCCGCGCGGCATTTTCGCCGCCGGCTGGGCGGCCACGCTGCGGGAGCTGCACATCGATGCGTGCAAGTTGCCGAGGATCGGTCGGGAGGCGTTGACCGGTCTGGCGGCGCTAAAGGTGCTGAGCGTTCGGACGCGCAACGCCGATTGGGCTGCGGGACGGAGTTTGGAGTTGCAGCGTGACGCCTTTGAGGCGCTGGCCGGTGTGGAGCAGCTGCATTTGGCGGAGAATAATTTGCGCGGCCTTGCAGCGGGAACCTTTTGCGAGCTGAGTGCCCTGCAGGTGCTGAATTTGACGCGCAATCGGCTGAGGGCTACTGAGGCGTTGGGCCTGACAGCAGCTGCGCCGTGTCATGGCGAGAGCGATCTGAAGGTGCTGGATGTTAGTCACAATGAGCTGGAGGCGATTCCGGCCGATTGGGGCGCGTCAAAGCTGAGGCGGCTGCAGCAGTTGCAGTTGCAGAATAATAACATCACCGAGATTAGTGAGGAGGCGCTGAGTGGGCTGGTGTCGTTGCGGATATTCAACATTAGCTACAATCAGCTGGAGACGGTGCCATCGGGACTGTTTGCGGGCGCGCGGGACATTCAGGAGATTCATCTGCAGCACAATCGGCTGTACGAACTGCCGAAGGGGTTGTTCCATCGGCTGGAGCAGCTGTTGATTCTGGACCTGAGCAGCAATCAGGTGTCGTCGCATCACATTGACAATGCAACGTTCTCCGGGCTGATTCGGCTGATTGTGCTGAATTTGGCGCACAATGCGGTGACGCGCATCGATGCGAGGACGTTCAAGGATCTGTACTTTTTGCAGATTCTGGACCTGCGGAACAATTCCATCGGGTACATCGATGACAATACGTTCCTGCCGCTGTACAATTTGCACACGCTGAATTTGGCCGAGAACCGGCTGCATACGATCAACGATGAGCTGTTCAACGGGCTGTTTGTGCTGTCGAAGCTGACGCTGAACAACAATCTGATTAGCAACATTGAGCCGAGTGCGTTCCGCAATTGTTCGGATCTGAAGGAGCTGGACCTGAGCACCAATCAGCTGCTCGACATTCCGCTGGCCATCCAGAATCTGTCAATGCTTCGCACCCTCGACTTGGGCGAGAATCAAATCAGCCAAATCGAGGACGACGCCTTCAGGGCGCTCAATCAGCTGACCGGCCTCCGGTTGATCGACAACCAGATCGGCAACATCACCAAGGGTCTGTTCAGCGACCTGCCACGCCTGAGCGTCCTGAACCTCGCCAAGAATCGCATCCAGAACATCGAGCTGAAGGCGTTCGAGGGCAACCAGGAACTCGAAGCGCTGCGGCTGGACAAGAACTACCTGAGCGACCTGAACGGCGTCTTCTCGACCATCAACTCGCTGCTGTGGCTGAACGTCGGCGAGAACCATCTGGTGTGGTTCGACTATGCGTTCCTGCCCAAGAACCTCAAGTGGCTCGATGTGCATGGCAATTACATCACCGACCTGTCCAACTACTACAAACTGCAGGAGGGCATCAATCTGCGCACGCTCGACGCCAGCCACAACCGGATCGCGGAGATCGGTCCCATCAACGTGCCCAACTCCATCGAACTCCTGTTCATCAACAACAATCTCATCTCGACCGTTCACGCCAACACCTTCGTCGACAAATCCAATCTGACGCGCGTCGACGCCTACTCCAATCAGCTGGAGAAGCTCCATCTGCACACGCTGCGCATGGCACCAATCCCCGCCGAGCGCCCGCTGCCCGAGATCTATCTGGGCGGCAATCCGTTCGTGTGCGACTGCACAATGGACTGGCTGCACACGGTCAACGCGATGCAGACGCGCCAGTATCCGCGGCTGATGGACGCGCCGAACATCGAGTGTCGCATTCCGTACGGTCGAGGTCCGCCCGTTCGGCAGCTGCAACACATGATTTCCCGCGATTTCCTGTGCCTCTTCGACACGCACTGCTTTGCGCTGTGCCACTGCTGCGACTATGCGACGTGCGAGTGCGAGATGTCGTGCCCGGCTCAGTGCACGTGCATGCGTGACCAGACGTGGTCGACGAACATCATCGACTGCGATGGCGGCGGCGGAAGGGGTCGCAATGCGACGGCACTGGGCGAGAGCGAGCTGCCGCGCCGGCTGTCGATGCTCACGACTGAGATGTATCTGGACGGTTGGCGACTGCCCGAGTTCCGGAGCCAAGTGCTGGTCGGACGCAAGTACATCAAAGTGCTGTACGCCAATAGCAGTCAGATTGAGACGATTGCGCCGCAGTCGTTCTTCGAGATGGAGGTGTTGGAGCGACTGTATCTGTCGGACAACCGGCTGCGCCAGCTGCGGGGTCAGGAGTTCGATTCGTTGACCACTGTGCGCGAGATGTATCTGCAGAACAATCGCCTGGAGTCGATTGAGAATGGGACGTTTGCGATGATGCTGGGGACGCTGCAAGTGCTGCGGCTGGACGGCAATCGGCTGCGAGCGTTGCCCGTCTGGCAGTACACTGGCAACCAGCCGCCAGTGTACGACGATGGGGCGGTGACCGACGATGATGATGACGCAGTTCGGGCCTTGCTTCCTCAATCGCAGCCCAGCTACAACTCGGACTCGCCACAGTCGTCCCAATTCCCCAGCCTGCGCGCCATGACCATCGGCCGAAATGCGTGGAGTTGCCGCTGCTCTGTGTTGCGGGAGCTGACCGCCTTCGTGGCGGAACATGCGCTGGTCATCGAGGACGCGCAGGACATCTATTGCGTGGATGGTGTGGTCAAACACGAGTTGGACTTTAATTCGTCGGCGGCGTGCAGTGGATCGTATGAAGGCCGGTCGGTGTACGCCCAGCGCACGCCGGGCAGTGACCATGTGCCGCTGATGGTGGCCGCTTCGCTGGTCGCCCTGGTGGCGGTGGTGCTGCTGCTCGCGTGCGTGTTTCGAGATCCGTTGCGGATGTGGTTGTTTGCCAAGTGTGGCGTGCGGATTTGTGAGCCGAGGTTGAGAGGTGGGGGAGTCGGAGATGCGGGGGAGGACTATGAGAAGTTGTACGATGCAGTGCTACTTTATTCGGAACTCGACTACGAGCTGGTCAGCCGCGAAATAGCCGCCGAGCTGGAAATCCGACCGCCAGCCTTGCGGCTCTGCCTTCAACATCGCGACCTTTCAGCAGCCTCCCAATACGTGCACATCGTCGAATCGGCACGCGCTTCACGCCGAGTCGTCATGCTCCTCTCGCGGAATTTCATGCAAACCGAATGGTCCCGGTACGAAGTTCGAAACGCAGTGCACGAAGCGCTCAAAGACCGACCGCAGAAGCTCGTGCTCCTCGAGGAGGAAGGCGCCGGTCGCGAAGCCGAGCGCGACCTCGAAATGCTGCCCTACTGTCGGTCACGCGTCGTCACCACGATCCGGCTGAGTGATAAGCACTTTTGGGAGAAGCTCCGGTATGCCCTTCCAGCGGATAGGGACCATCATCATCACAGCCATCAGCAGCACCATCACCATCAGCAGGCGTGCAACAACTATACGTTGCATCAGCACGATGGGAGGGCGGTGAAGGGGGTGGGGACCTTAGCATCCGCCCCTCCCTCCTACTATCAAGAAGGTGCCGCGGATGTTGTGATGGGAATGGGTGCGGTCGTCGGAATGGGGGCAGCAGCGGCTACGGCGGAAGAGGCCAACTACTCGTCGGCAACGACGGCGACGCCGAGTCCGCGGCAGAGTCGGCGAGGTGGCGGCGGTGCGGGTGGAATTGGGGGCACTTTGCCCATTGCCCATTGCGAGCAGATGGGCAGTGAGCATGGCTCGCAGATCGGCAGCGTCGGACGGCGGCATCACCATCGTCAGCAGCAAGTGCAGCCACAACATCACGGCGGCCATCAGCAGCAGCAGCAGCAGCAGCAGCTGCCGGTCGCCGGCGGCGGCGGCGTCGGATTGCATCGACCACCCTCCGAGCACATCTACTTCAGCATCGAATCCGACTACAATGGAGGCGTTCCGTCCGCAGCTGCGCTGGCCGCTGCGGCGGCTGCGGCAAACGAGGCCGCCGCCGCTCAGCAGTCGACGACGTCCACGTCGTCGTCGTCGGCGGAGACGGCGGCGACGCTGACGTCGAGTGGCGTCGGCCATCGGCCGCAGTGGCGCGTGCACACGCACATGAAGAACAGTGCCCAGCAGCCGTACATGGTGTGAGGCGGTGGGGAGCGAGGCAGCATAGCAGCAGCACAAAACAATGAGAGCCGACCAACAAGACGTCGACGTGTGCGCTGAGTAGTGTTCCATTAATTTAATTGTGTACATATACAACATTCATTACAACATACGACGTCGTACAATCTCGTTGGGCACGGAGACCACCGCCACCGATAAATGGCCCCGATTTCATTGCCGTTAGTTTCGTTACGGCGCCAACTGTTCGGCGAAGTCGTCGTCGTTTTGTTCGGTGAAGTTTTGCGAGCAGCGAGTGCGGTTGAAATGTGTGGCGAAAGAAGTGTTGTTTTTCCCGGGATGGAATGGGGGTGGAATGTGAGTGTGGGAAGTGCAATGCATTTGTAACTGTGCGAGATATGCTGCAAGTGCGAATGTGAATTGCGAACTGACTGAATGGGCTGAACTGTAAGTATACTACCATACGTCAAAATAGGACGCACACATTGAAAATTGCATTTATCGTGGTAGCCCATCCTTTCAGGGACATCCACACAAATTGTAATGATGCAGTTATGTGGAATGAACCTAATTCAATTTTAAGACCGATTTTCAAATATATGGAACAATTGTTGAGCTAACTGAACACATAAGCAATGAACAGGATTTGTGCATAATTTCATTCCCACCAATTTGAGTACACAGACATTGTTGTAGTCCACTCCAGTGGAAAGTGATGGTCTCAAACACAGAGTTAAGATTTTCTATATGGAGAGTGAAATCAAACATTTTTTCTTGCACTACATATTTTTGTTCCGTCTACCATAACTTTTCACTGGAGAGAGCTAGAAGAATGTCCGTACACCAAAAAAATGGGAATAAATTAGCGCACAAATCCTTTTCATTCAAAATAATTAAAAAAACATGCATGTGGGTTTTTCCCTGAATAGCGATGGTCAATCACGATTAATGCAATGTTCAAAATGAGCGTACTATTATGACGTCAAGTAGTAGGTGCAAGTGTATTTGACTTTGGTGTAAAAGAATGGAGGATGGGTGGAAGAGGCCATAGAGCATATATGATTAGGCCGAGTTGTACATATACGATCCAAGATCCAAGCAAAGTGTATTCGAAGCAACATAAACATTACAAACCACTCTGAACTGGAGCATATAAATAATATATTATATATTGCATTTATACGTATTTATTTCAGCCAATACATTCGCGCTAGCATTAAACGTAAATTCTACAAAACAGATAGCACACACACACACACGCACACATACACACGCGCGTTTATGTTACATTCGATTTGGGATTCTATTGTTCTGTCGCTATGTCTCTCTCTGTCTCTCTGTATGTATGAAACCAATCAGCCAATGCGAAAAAATGTGCGCAAAAATGTGTTTGTCCTACAACTGTATATGAATGTGTAAGGTATATTTTTCCGACTGAATCACACAAATCCACACACTCGCTATAACATACGATACAAAACACGACCATTCAAACACCGAACCGAAACTACACACACTGCCGATGTATTCCTCTGTCTGTTCGCTAAATAAATCACGCACATACAAACACTCGAAAATAGACACACACACGAACACGCGCATTTTGATTCACGTGCAACATTACGTATATGAAAATCATACATAATAAAAGACACATCCGCGCACACATCCGCACACACACACACGAACACCGTTAGATATTACAATTCTACACATCACACTACAAAATCGATATGCACTCACAATACAATATTCACGCGCAGCATAGCGTCATGTGCACAGAATTTATTGCAATGGATACACGATTGAAAAGCCGGTTGGTGAATCAATGAAATATGTAACATTAGAAGCAGCGCCGTAATTCAAATCGAATGCAACTAATATTACATAAACTCCCACACACACACACACACACAAACAAACCACACTCACGATGCGAGAGCGATTTATATTATCTGTGATATGTACAGTGAAGACACACAAGTATTTATATGTAATCAAAAAACCCGTACAGGCGACCCTCTTGACACACACAACCGAACACTCACACAGATAACATACAATTAATACACACGGAACACAAAACTATATATGAACGATGTGTAATGAGCATGTATGAACATATATATTATATTGCAATGAGTATAAAAATTCTATGGCATAGTTCTCTCCAAAACTGTAAAGATTCGTCTGCCGATGTGAACCGATGTCGAATGAATGAACGGATGACTCAAACCGATCACGTTATATGATAATAAATCCGACACTGCGTTATTCAACATAAACAAACCTGAAGTCAAACTGCGCCTTTATTTTCATTCGACAGCATATAGCATATTATGTTCCGTTATTCCCTGATTCAGTATAGCGTGTTAGCCAAGTGAGACCAATCAAAAATTCGTGTGCAAATAAATCGATACACGACGTTCGACGACTGCGACTGCGACTGCCTACGTCCCGATGTTCATCGATCAATCGCGAAGGTCATGACCGACATGAAAACGAGAACCATCGCGCGGACGCGGATGACTAGCCCACACACAATTGTGTGTATGCATGTGTGCGTCGAATCGAATTCCTGGCCCCGGATACAGTCTCAGCAAAAGCAATCATCGGACCAGCATAGAACAGCATAGACGACACGAACTGTTATCATTTCGACGTGAGGTGAACAATCTACGACCGCATATGACTACCAGTGTAACAAAATATTTGTGCTCGTAATTGTATTTATAGTTTCGTGCTAAATCCGCACGACGCATTCGCTGCGGATTGGATTGAGCAAATATGCTCGATAATGGAGTCTCATATCAACTCAATAACATTGAACCGGCGATTCGAGCGGTCTCGTTTGAGTCACCGCGCGCTGCTTACAGCACAGCAGCTCGTAAAAATACGCATTTATGATAAGATCAACAAAACATAAATTTATGCTTCCTCCTTAAGTAGCGACGGCGACGGCGAACAGTAAACACAAACACACAACAATGGGCTGATTTTCGGAAAGGCATTCAAAATCATGCGATCGAATATCGGAATCGTCGTCGTTCACTAACCGACGACGATAAATTAGCCATAAAATCATATATGCGCAGCGTGCAAGACATACGACGTGTGTGTCTATGATGAACCGAATTTATGAACTTATTTAAAACCGAGCAAACCGTCGCTGAATAAATCCCATTCAGAGATATCGGTGGCTTATACCTACACACACTCACACTAATACTATGTCGAAATGTTGACGATGGCATGGCACATGTGGTCGCATCGCTTGCGCAAAGATTCCAAAGTTTACAGTCGGATTATGATAATCAAGAAGCAGGTCTTACGATGCGATGTAAGAGGACGGTTAATATTATATCGGCGGTATGAGACTGCGAACTCGGCCAAACTCGGCCGAGTGCGCTGGTCAAGAGCGAAAACAAATTGATCCGAATTTTATGTGTATGTCGCAGCGCAGCGCAGAGATGCCCAGCCGATGCGTTATTCGCTCGTAAACCGTCGAACGAAATGTGTGCAGAAAGATTAGGCGCATGTGATAAAATGTATTATTTATATCGTCTCGAATGCGTTGATGCGTCGTCGAGCTGTGTCCAGAAGGAGTTATTAAAATGACGATTTTATTACTATGCGCCAACATACAAACTGCGTCGCATCGTCGCACCGAACTTTGCCACTTTGCCGGTCACGGAATTTACGCGTGTTTGATTGGGATCGTTTGTTTCGCCGACGCCGACGATGGAAGTATTATTACACGTTCACACATGCAAAAACAAATCCCCCATCGGTTAAATGAGTTCAAGCACATAAACGAATTAACATGTTTCGTCGCCGTCGTCGTCGTCTTCGCACAACGGCGACCTCTAGTAGTTTGTTCGTTATTTATGTTTATGGCACTCGCGCAGATCGGACACTGCGATGCACACACGGGCCAATGGGTCGCGAGACGACTGCGACTCTACTCTGAAAAACAGATCACACGTCATATATAATAAATATCATAAAAAAGAATATGCGCACGGCAAGCGAACGGCAGCGACGAAGAAGCTCTCTGCGAAAAGGCAAAACATCACATTAAACTCGTTTGCGTATGTGCCAATGTGTGCGTGCGTGTGTGTGTACGCGTGCATGCCAGAGCCAGAGCCAAGTGTGAACACCCACCCATAAATATGTTATGCGAGCACATACTTATAAATCAAATTGGAAGCGCAAACATTTCCTTCGGCTTTTGGGTGCTCGGCTCGCAGAAAAGGGGGTCCGCATTTCTGCCATTTCGGCCGTTCGCTACGCTTCGGGTATTTTTTTTCGCGCTCGGCTTTCTTTATTATAATATACCGACTCTACACTTTCGGCGCGTATGTGTTATTTTTCCGCGTAAGTATGTGAACAGTAGTGTGTGGCACGTTTTCGGGGCGGCGGAATCGACGCGATGGAGCACACACATGCACACACTTTATAGGCTCTCCTCGTCGACAATGTTGCGAACATTTTTTTTCCTGCGAACGTGCGCGAATGTGAGGCAAACATAATATTTTTGTCGGCTACCGGAAAAGTGTTGTGCGAAGTGATTTCGTGACGATTACGCCAACGTGCACGGAGAGAGAGTGTGTAGCATTTTCGAATGCTTCGCACACACTTATTGCACACACACACACAAACACACACTATAGAGCATACAGCATAGAGTAGATGCCCCTTCAATCGAACACCCAATCGAACACACAAATCTGGAAATCGACAACACATATAGAAGGAACGCTTATGCCCTTTGGAACATTGCTAAAAGTATCGATTTAGCTTAAAAGCACGATTATGATTCTGTAAAAGTGACTTTGTCGACATCATTTGTTAAGTTATTGACGTGGCATAACATGGCTTGGATATAATGAAAATTAATAGTTCTCCGATTTATTTATAGTGAATTATAATGTACGAAACAAATATTTTATTAATGTTATTTCTCATCGAGATTCATTAGTTTTCATTGAACAAGCCGCATGCTCCTTCAATCGGATATTTTGCGCACTTCATAAATGCTTCAGACATGCTTCTCAAATCATGTGAGTTTTTACTGACTTCTACCATGCATATGCTCATCCCCGGAAAACAATGATAACTTCTTTAGAATATTTTCTACATGTGGGCATGTGGGGCTGGAAATAAGATTGAAAATCTGTTAGAAACTGGTGTTTTACGATTAGTTTCCGATTGAAGGAGCATCTACTCTACTCAACATAAGAGTACGAACGAGCCTGTTTGCACATCGAGCATACACAGAAACGACGATGAGGTGCAGACTGTTTTCTCGGCACAATAATAATAAATGTGTATGGATGTGTAGGCAAACATACGCACACACACACACACACACACAATACGAGCGAGACGCGCCCAAAACTGAAACCGATGAAATCCGCCGCCGCCCGCTTTCGCCGCCCAACACGCGCGACAACACCGAAAAAAATCCGTTGCTTTTATGAAGAGATAATCTGGTGGGCTTGTGGGCAATATTTGTGTTTGTGTTTGCGCGCGCGCGCGCGGATGTTGGCTCGCGAGGGGGTTGCAGAGAGGGGGTGCGGAATTTTCCAAATACCGCCGAGCGTAACTTTGGCATCCGGCGCGCATCAGCACATGTCTGCGCATGCAATAAGCTCTTTGGCTGCTGGCTGACTGGCTGCTGGTTGCTTCTTGGTTGGTTTCTGTGCAATGCACACGTCTGCCTCCGATGTCGTCGGCTGCGGCGACTTTGACAATAATATTATGAAAACGCGCACGCACGCACGCCTGGCACTCTCGGCTCGCAAGCAAGTATTATATGCGTCAAAAAGGCTTTGCGAACGTTTGTTCGCGAGCGCGAGCACGCACGTGCGGGATTTTCAACACGCCAGCATCGCGAACAAGCATAGCTGGGAGCACGGGGCGAACATGCGCAATTTTACTATTGATATCATGAATATATCGCATACGGTATTTCCTATTGGTGGTAGTAGCAAGTGATTTGTATTATATTTAAAGGAGTGTGTCTTTCAAAAACATAATTCCAATGTAAAACTCATCAGAATTGCAGAGTTGCGAACTAATGCACACACGAATATATTACATAAATAGTCCAGTCCTATATTCAGCCAATACAGCTTTCATGCAATTTTGTGAATTAGCGGCATAGCCAGTTTTGGCTGAATATTAATTCGTTTAATATGTCCTACAAGAACTGCATAGAACACCAGCATGGAACGAGCTTGCGCACCAACATGATGTTGCAATCAATCGCCCCTTTTTTACACTATTTGCG
>JANTBZ010117840.1:0-15983 GCA_024741255.1 Exechia fusca | reverse complement strand
AGTGATAAAAACGGAAATTTGACATCGCTCGAGAAATTGGAAGGAATCGAGAATCGGGACGAAAAATCGAGATTTGTGAACATATAATATGTGTATAGTACAAGCCTCAAAAAGTGAAGCGCTTTTCTATTGAGAACACATTAGTGAGACTAGGAAGAAATGTAAAAACGTGTTTGCGTCTGCGCTCGAAAATTTGAGGGAGGCCTTGATCCAATCTTCGAGATTGTATAGAGTTGAGAGTGAATAAAGGAGCGGCATAAAGCTAAAATCTTAACAACGGATACGCTCAAACGGCCACTACTGAACAGACTAGATATTTGAAATTAAAATGGTTGAATTGAAGTTCATCATTTCGAAATTCGTATATTAGGAGTAACGATAAAACACTTTTGTCGGGGTTGTGTGTTTTCACCCTGAAGATTGAGATCTTCAACATTCGAACTTCAGACAATATGTTTCGAACATTTTATTTTTTGCGCATTACTATGTAGTTCCAGCTACAATGTATTCGAAATCATAGAAAAGTATGCACAGCAGTCCAACCGTTGTTCGCCATTCAACACAAACACACAGTAATTCAAGTCCGAGCGCTCGACCGCAACTCGGCTCGCAAGCCCCTAAACACACATCTACCAACTCATGCAGTGTTTCCGGCGTTTCTGGTCGGTCCACAGGGCGTCTGGCGTCTGGAGCACATTATGTGCGCTTTCGCCTGTGGTGCGCTTGAACGCGCCCAGTGTGTTTTCTGGGTATGTGAATTCTCTGCGGATGCGTGCGTGGGTGTCTAGCACTAAATCATTACGCACACACGAGCACCTAAGACGAGCCGGCCGATGTCGGTCGGCAGCTGCTCGAGGGATTACGCCGGCGTCCAAGCGCGGCGTTACACCCGCTGCGGAGTCCGTTGGTGGCGTCGTGTCCACTTCTATACTTACATGATGCTGCGCAATAGCGTAACGTTGGGGGTAGCTGAAATGAGAATCGATAGAGTGTTGTGTTGTACACGATTACGTATGTTGTTTGTCGTCGTCGGTGCTCGCATGTTCGCATCAGTTCACGCAGACCAGACACCACATAGACACACAGATTCCCAGACCGGCGAAGCGGACGATGCGTGCAACAATCCGAGCACTTCCGGAACATGGTATCGTTTTGTAAATTTGTTCGTATCGCACACACTGCGGTCGAACACAATGCAGTGTAGAACGTATACCATATAGTATCCGAGTAGATAGGATGCTCGCAGCATAGCACGGACTTTTTCTCGTGCGACCGAACGCAAGAAATCAAGTGACCAAGTTCGTCGCTGCGTGTTGCGAGAAGCAGACCGGGAAATGGTTGGCGTGCTTTTTTGTATTTCGACAAAGTTGTTGGCGTGTTTTGTTGTTAGAATTGGTGGTCTGGTCCTGGTCTGTTGGGTGTTGGTGCATGTGCATGAGATATGTTTTATTGTTTTGGCGGACAACGGCACCAGGCAAACATGGACTCACAAACACGCGGAGAAGCGAGCGGAAACCGCCCGCGCAGCAGCGGCCAAACGCCATCGCAAATCGTAACACGACTTCCGTCGGTAGTTCTCGGTGTGCCACCCAATCACGCCCCGAAACACCAAATCCCCGCACACACACACAGGCACATACAACGGCGTATAAAGAAACATAAACGGATGGCGCCGGGAGATTTGTGTTTGATTGTGTGAGTGCGTTGCGGTCGTTGGATTTGTGTGGAAGTGATAGCACACGTACACACGATCGCCGGAGGGCAGTGGTTATTTGTGCCAAAAATGTGGACGTGGTTTCGCGTTGCCGATGTGTTAGATGGTAGATTTGTGAATATGTACGAATTACAAGTGTTCTCTGTACAGTGCCAGTCACATCGTACACCAACTCATGATCGATGACCACTGCTCATGCGATTTATACTCTATGCTATATGTGCGAAGTTGAATTGTTCAACTGTATTTTTGGAGAATGGCGTCTATCATTCTCTATAACCGTATGTGCATTGCGTGTGGGTCGGCTTATGCTAGTCCATGTTTCATGCTATTTTGTCAAGCCAATGGATATCGAAGTACCAGCGCCACACTTCAATCGGATTCTCGTTTTCACGAGCACCGTTCGTGCTTGTAAGCGAATTTCATCAAATTAGCGACTTACGTGCCACTTATAAATCACAACAAACCCTAATTAGAAGTTTACACGAGAACGATATATTTGCGGCTGAATAATGTGAGGCCCGAAAATGTATGACCAGCCAAAATAAGCGTGTGTGCTTTAGTGTAGAGAGTCGGAGACTGGGCTGCTGTTTTTCGTGTATTATTGGTATACAAAATTCGCACTACGCATTCGCATACACACCGATTGTGTGTTGCATGCAGCATGCAAGTTGAAACATTGCGTGCAAGCACCGCACGATTCCCTCGTGTGTATTTGAAACAAGTTTGGTTTTTATTGCGGGCTCAATCGCTGCAGAAACACCCACAGAGAATATTCTGTATAGTTTGGCTGAAGTTCACACTATCTGCATGTTGCTGCAATGTGCCAATTTACGTGTGCGCAGTTTCTGGCATGGGCTGAGGACTGAATCGAGGTTTCGTGTGTGCTGCTAAGTGTGTAGTGCTCATAGGTCATTGCACCGACTATGCACATGCACACTGACGTTGGCGAAATTCAAGAGTTTAAATTGAATTCAAAATTGTTTGAATAGTGGTCCTCACCAAATGTGTGCTGGTCGAATATGATAGAATAATTACTATTGCCAACTGCCTGTATTATGGTTACGAGCGTGTCCTTATACTTACTATGGTTATTGCGAGTTTTATTAGCTATATTGCGACATTCACAAGGGTACGTCTAGGATCTCTGGCTCTGAACTGTGCATGATAACTCGGCTGCGACGTCAACTTGGCATCGTAACGAAACACAAAAATCATTCATATTAGCAATACATTCACGGAACGCAGAAGAAGTCCACCATGGTCTCTGCGGTCAGGTTCTCCACTTCACGAACAACAAACACCTCCGCATCCACACATTCGCTCGCAATTCACAACCGCGGAGGTTTCGTGCGCGAAACTGGACAGGCGGACATTTACTGCTGCTCTGCCGTTGCCGCCACGTGGCCTCTGCGCTTCCTGGCTCGCTTTTGTTTGAAACTGAAACAGCGTGAAGCGAGTTTGCGTTTGGAGCTAGCAGTCTTTCTCTCTTGACTCGATCGCATTTGTGTGCTGAGTCGCCACATTCGTGCACCACTCTCGTGCATTTAATGCTGATCACACACACACGCGGGCCATTATGCGGAGCCAGTTACGTCGTCGTGTGTTGTGTATTGTGTTTTACTCTATACAGGGTGGATATTTTAGGACTAACATTTTCAAAACGCCTAAAATCGAGTTTTAACTCTTTTTTTACAATATTCTATAAGTTCATCACGTACAACACACCTTCCGATCTTTCTAAAATGATTTTTGGGTTAGCCTAGACATTTGAAACCCTAACTATCCATATCTCTCTATAATAATTTAGTATCTTATTGGACTAACAGAAGACCTGATTTATGATGAATCGTTAGATACATTGCTCATGTTTAATTTGATTTGGAATTCCAAAAGACATTAAATCTAAGCATGGAAGATGTACATTAACGTTCACATGAATACTGACATTTGGAACGGGGTTTTTCACCATAAAAGTTGTCGGAAAAAAATATATTCGTAGAATATCGTAATTCATCGATAAATGGAAAGTTCGTTTCGGAAAATCAATTCGGACCTATGTAGGAGTAGAAACCTATTATAATAAAATAACGACTAAGCATCTGAGCCGCCACCTGATGGTTATAAAATATAGTGCTGTGAGTGAACACTGTAACTTGTGGTAGACGTAAGTCACACGTGCATCATCGACATACTGACGTTTCAATCAAGAAAAAGTATACAATATCTTCTTCTATTGGCTTGTAATTCGACGATCGAGGTACGTCTACCATCGTTTTCTCTGTAGTTTTCCACTACTGATCAATACCTTAAATTCCTAGAACAACATTTCAACTAAACATGATTCATCAAGTACAGCAAATCCACATATGGTGCTAAATACAGATGATGCACACCTCACTTTGGAATAGGAAAAAGACCATTCATTGTGAGTTTTCCATGAAAAGTAGAACAAATTCGTTATTCGTAGATATGTCACTCACAAATTTCATCATTAGCTTTCAGAAAAGGACCGTCTTTCTTCAAAAGAAAGCGGATTTAAAAAGTTAGTCGCTGAATGACCACCCTGTCCTATCGTACGTATGAGCACGTGTATTTCACTCGTCGTTGTTGGCGTTCGAGCGCCAACGCCACACAGAGTCAGCGCGTCGTTGTGAGTCAGCGGAGCAACGCGTTGAATTGAGACGAAGCTAGCCAGCCACATAGCTCGATGTGCGGTCCCCGTACGTTGTCCGGCTGGGGCCGCTGCCTCTGAATAGAACCACCATTTGGAACTTTGTACATACCATACACACACACACACGCGCGCACGGGCATGAATAACAACGCCGATCGTCAGTATACCCCATACACGAAGAGTAGAGGTACACACGTCAAGCGCAAATGCACGCGACCTATTCATTCGCGTGCGTGTATTATTCGGCTGCACGATGCTGCGCGCGCGTGTTGTTGATGTTGCGCGTCGACGTCGATGGCGCGGCGTTGGTGCGCTGACGATGACGGTGCACGGGTGCGTGTGTGTGTGTCGATGATCCAAACCGGTTCACCTCAGCGCACACGCGGCTTTCCAGAAATTCGTGCGCGCTGGTTGACGCGGGGCTCTCCGCGTGTTTTTGTTTTGTGTTTATGTCTCGAGCGTGATGCCGGGTGGACGACGCTTCTGGCTGTGTGTGTTGCGCATAGTTTTTCAGAGTGTAGAATGTGTGCGTGTGTATCGTATCGAGATCGGGCTGGACTGTCTTTGACCAGCTCTGCAGCACGCACGTCAGAAATTGTCTCTTAAGTTTTGCGTTTTCGATTAGGAGATTTGCGCTGGTCGCTTGACTGCAATCAGAGCTTTAATTCGATTATTCGCATAAATTGGTGTATGGTGCTGAATTTTTGTATCTTTTGAACAGACCTTGACACATCAGAGCATTACTCATTATTCAACATTCATCAAATACGCACAATGCATTTTCAACCTCGCATCCGACGAGCACACGTGCATTGCCCGCACGCAATTTAGCGCATTCGCAAGAGTGCATCTCGTGTTCGGTTCAACAGATTTTTATTAGCCAGCTTATAACATGCGTTGAACAACGCGCTGTGCGCTCAAAGTGAATGGTACGTGAGTACGCGTATAGCACAGCAGCAGCGGCAGCATAAGGTCGGCGTAAAACTGCCGCCGCCGCCGCCGCCGCGGCAGTGAAGCCATGCGCGAAGGTTCGCGCCAGCGATGATGATGATGGTGGCGGCGGTGCGGTGGTGCTCGTTTCGTACCACCAGCCAGCACTATCAACATACTACATGGTTTATTAGGTCCCTAGGAAAATGATGGAAACACCAACTTATTGATGAAGACTTTTTTTCATCCTCTACATACTTTTCAAGGCACATAGCCAAAATACAGCGTTCCTGAAACCTTCGAAACGCATTACAAAATGTTCTTTTTCCCGAATTATACTGCCTAATGCTTACACTGGAGACATAATTTTGAAATTGGATATTAAGAATAGTCACTGAGGGCCATATACAGAGAGAAAACGTAGATGAGAACAAAATTCATAGGCAAATTCATAATTTATGGACATTTTGTCGAATGCGAAGTTTTGCGTTTTTGCTGCACCCTCTCCGCATAATGCCCTCGCTTTCCCAAAATGGTATTCACGATATGTTCAAACCTTTTTAACATAATCTTTAGAGAATCAGGAGTCTTTAGCATCCAAACGTTTATGTTTCCGGTATTATTTGGTCGACTTATTGAGATTTTCGTTAGTAGATGTGTCAGTATCTAGGCGTCGAATGCGCGCATCGTTTTTGGTGCTCAAATAGCAGGCACTGAGTTTCGGAAAACAATTGCGATTTTTGTTTACGGCTGGGAAAAACCGCGGACCACACGTAATAAAATATGATGAACCGCGTGTTACAATAAACGGCATAACTCTAAAAGTACTGCATGGAATGTGATGATAATTAAAAATTTCTCATTAAAATGTTGGTACTCTCAGAACATTTTATCACCAGAATACCGATTATCCCGCGACTTAATGAACCATGTAGTAGCACGCGCTCTCTGTACGCCCGACTTGAGCTCCGTCGACAGCAGCATACACGCATACACGCTGTATGCTGCGTGTCGGCGCTGCTTCGTCCTCAATCCGTCCAAATATCATCATTGGCCATAATCCCATAGTGACCATGTATTATGTGTGTGTGTGTGGATATTAATGTATACTTTGTGCCTGTTCGCGTATTATTCACCGCTGAAAATATTACAATGATGGCGAACACAATCAGTGTTTATTGCGTGCGTGCGTACCAGCAAAAACGACGGCGCCGAGCACGTCCAAACAAAGCGCGCCAAAGCCCAACGCACCACCACGGTTCGCATGGTGCGCAACATTTCGCAGCGATGCCCTAGCCCAGCGAACACACAATAGAACAACCGCCTGCCTGCCGGCGGCCACGGCGCACAAACGCAGCGGAGCGCGCACCGTTGGCCATGTTGCAATATGGTCTGTCGAAATGTGCGCACAAGCGCTTGACTCGTGCAGCGCGAGGTGAGGCGCTGGTGCATTGTTGGATCGTTGGCGGAAAACATTGTATCTCATAGTAAATCAGAAAACAGGCGTTGAAAATATGAAAAATCGAATTTTAAAAATCAACAAACACATTTACTTGAACTCGGCACATGTCGTTTACTAGAGCATCTCTACTTTTAGCTAATAATATTGTTTTCAAATCTGTTGTGCTACGATACCAGACATTGGAAACGTGAGTTTTCTTCAACATACAACTAAACAGACACGGCTACTTGGGCCAATAAAGTGGGCTACAAGTGAATGGAAACCCGAGTTTCCAGCGATGCCATAGAAGTTAAACGTGTTGCGCTCTTTTTATATCGACCAGGTAGCGATGTGTGAGTGCGTATGGGCGCTGATAGAGAACTCAATGGATTGCTTGCTAGCTGATTGAATCATGTCGAACAGTGAGCCCACCCAAACACATTATGCCCGAAATGAACACTTCGTTTGATGATATTTACGTCGTTTTTTGCGAACTTGGTATTATATTGCAAATAAAATTACATACTCAATCAACTATAAACGGCTGAAATGGTAGATTGCATTGATTGATTGAAGCACACAAATTGTACGTTCCATATCTGCGTATCTTTAACAAATTGACAGACTATTTGATTTTCACCATCAACATTCTCGAAATTGGCTCTCACGCACACGAAACAGTACAAATTCCATGTTGCGCTCACATTACGAACCTCACGATGTAGCGCTTGCACGATTGGACGGCGCAAAACCACGATCTACTTACAACTTAACCACCGTCCGAAGTGTGACATTTCGAGTGATGATTGCTGTTGATGACGGTGCTATTGGCAAGACTCGAATCACGCCCAACGTTCTGAATGAGACGTGCTACGTTTTGAAATGGACACACGTTAGCGATTCTTATCGTTAATATAATAAGTGTGCCAAATAAATATATGAATTTCCATTTCCATGTTACACAAAAAGGGCTTTTATGAAAAAAGCTAATAATCTCTTTTTCTTCTGTTTCAGGTAATCCCAACGTCCAACAATTACATCGACATTCGTGAGTAGAACTCTTGTAAACTGTGATCAGTAAATAATCAACATCTATCGACACTCTCAAAACGCGAGTCCAGCCCAACATAGATTTAGACATGAGTTTTCGGTTAATGCGCCGCAGTAATGGTTACTCCATTAGTTCGATCACGATCGGATCGTGCAAACGTTTGATCAGCGTATAAATTGCACCAACGACCGATTGTATTTCATATGTATCTACAATTTCATCTGCTCGGGCTGGTGAATGACTTTCAGTTTGAATCACCAGCAAAATGGCCATATTATAATTTCTGCATCATGATCACTGTGAACGCCACTAGTATTAAATGTGTAATATCATGCGTCGTTTCAATGTGGCTTCAATGTGTCTGACTGCGTGCCTACATCGGATGATGATGATGGTGTTAATGATGGGAAACGAAACCACTTTCACTGCCAGCAAACAATACAGCCTCAAGTCGAGTCGCGAGCACAGCAGGCAGCAGCATACATTACATTTCACTCGCGTTTTCGATTTATTAGCTTGGGCAAGCACAGTTTCGTTCAACCCATCGGCTCAATATCTTGAAAATAAAAAGCGTGCGTGTTTGTATCGAGTGATCGCGTGGCACGAAACAACAGATAATTTGGTATGGAGTTTCGTTGAGCATGATTACAGAGGTGGCGACTGGAAAACACACTGTCTGTTCGCCCGGTCGGTCTCGGTTTCGGAAATTTATCATGTTCAAGTAAACTCGTTTTAATTCATTCAAATTAGCCCACGATCTTTGCACAACACAAATGCGGGTCGAGGTGCTGTTGACCGCGGCACGAGCACGCAGATCGTGCCGGCGCACACACAACGAACGTTTTCGCGCACGCGCGCCGTGAAAGTGAATGTGCTGCGTTCACGGCGACCAGCCTGTCCGAGACGAGCATTATTGTTGACACTGGCCTTGTCATAACATTACACGGCGGCATGCCGGTATGCTGAATGTAATTATATTGTTTGTATGCGGTGTGTTGGGATAATACGGTATATTTGAACAAAAAATAGTGCTTGTGACTCTAGCTTGTATGTGTTTATCGACTTGATATGTCTATGCGTTCATGCGAAAATGCGATTGAATCCTTCCAAATTCATCGCAATATGAATTATGAATGTGTATCAACCCTTCTCCTTTATGCTGCTAATATTCACCATGCCGAATCACAAATACATACAGACAGGCACATCTTTTCATCATCTTCACAGATGTTCAGATATAATTTATTACTACATCGCGACTACCGCAGATTCATAACTATGAATATTCATGCGCGAATATAATACGGCGAATCATTGCTGTTTCTGTCCCTGACACTGTGAACACGGTTCAAGGGGTACCGAAAAGGTGTATAGTCTGGGATGACACACAGCAACCGACTCACACCCAAACATATGTTATGTGAGTGAATAAACTAGCAAACACAATTTCTAATATTCGTTGTCGCGTGTGCGAATTTCGACAAACATTCACATGAAACAATGAAACAGTGTGAGTTTCTGTCACTGCCAATTTGTAGTGAAAGTTGACTTGAATAAATTTGCATTAGAAATGTGTGCGGGAGATGTCAGCACACACAAAATTGAATTAAACCATTGTAATGTGGGAATGTCATTTGCCACATCTTGGAATGTCAATCGCAGTGTAAGCAACACATCCATTACTGTCGCAAGACATTCCGAACGCGAATGACAAATCCTGTTGAACATTCGAATGATTAATGATGCAAAGCAGAATCCCGAGATCAATACACACATACTTAAACAAACACACACTTGGTGCGAACGATGTTGGATTTAGTTTGAATTGCTGGGAACTGTGTGATATATCACGTATGTAATTAATTCTCGTATGTCTTCTGGTAATTCCTAGAAGCAAATCCTATATGTATTGTTCACAGTTCCGGAACTGAGAATATTATTTGGCAAATGCAGTGGAATGTTCCCTAACACAATATTGATTATTTAATCAGACGTCCTTTCTACAGTTTACTGTGTCTGAAAAGGGAACAGAAAGAACCAATTTTGAATTTCGCTTTTGAAATAGTTCTAAAAAGCTGTTGTGCGCTGTCGAATGAACGCAACGAACAACGCTTACAAAATACATATGTATACCTGTAGTGTTTGTCGGTTCGCACTAGCTTTGGTGCGACGGGATGAAACCAATCAGCATCCATAAACTACCTCTGGTGGCAATTCAATTCAATTGTGTACATTTAGTGAAACGAAACCGGTTTTCGGGTCGATTGAATTCACTAATCAAAATTTAAAATCTAGATTATCAATTTGTCAAACATTGAATATTCGCAAGTGCACGCATAACGCATACAGAGTATATTCGGAATTATAAATTCAATTTGTGCATACAATATTTCACATGCATTCCTGAATAGTAGGTATACGCACGATTAGCTAGTTAGTAACTGGAACGGGAACTCATCGCCATCGCCTAATGTTGTTTGATTGTGCATTAATCATCATGTATGTAGGTTAATTCCATCGGTCGTCATCGCCTGATGTTCTGCATCGTAATAAAAAACCGCATCGCCACAGAATCAAACACTCGGCTATCGGCACATCGCCAAGAACATCAGCCTCACCGCTCGCGTCGCACACGCGTGCGCTTCGCCGCTTGACTGATCGTGTATAAATATATAAACGCGTTGGATTCCGGTTTCCAGAACGCGTGCTGCCGTCGCATCGCCAGAAACTGCGGGACTTCAGGGTCACGTGTCGCGCGATTCGCGATGCAAACAAATGCATCAGTGAGAATCCAAGAGCTCGCAATCATGCGGCTCGCGTGAGCACGTGTGCAGTGCTCACACACATGAACACTCTTGGAGACAATCGTATATGCAGCGAGTGTATATAAACGAGAGCTGGTGGCCAATGTGTACGCCTTGACACCGAATTCAAGCATCATCAAGAGCGCAGAATTTTGCTTGTGAACAGTTTGTCACTGGGTGCAACATGCGCTTGTGCATGTTATACAGTAGAGGCACAGCACACAACACTTGGCCATTACATATAACGAGTGAATGCTTTATGATGATTTATTATGCACATTAAACCTGATCTACCTCAACATCACTCGCGCACATAATATTAAACGCTGCACAAACAGCTTTCTTCACAACACGAGTCTGGCCACGATTTTACTCGCACGAACCGTTGTCTCTCGGAGTCGCGCACACGCTGCGTGGACTCTCTAACAGGTTTTCGAACACTCGCCAACCACGGGGTTTTCTGCTGTCCTCCGACACAACACACGACCGCATGGAACCACCGTGTGCCCCAGCTAGCGCACACGTAATTGGCAGAGCTTGCGAACTCGCATCGTCGGTCTGCTCACAGTGTAGGAAAATGTACGTTGACGTGTAGTGATGCTCGGGATGCGCAGAATGCTAGAGACGAGAATATCGTATGTTTCGAATTGGTAATGCAGGTGATGCAATTACGGAGCGAATGTTTATTAGATTCTTGCATTTTGATTGGATACTGACGCGTTCGATACCGTTCGATGATCGTGAGAAAATTGCAAATCAATTTAATATTTATTATTCGAATAATGATTTAAAAATAAATATAGCATGTCGATTGCAATCAGCCCCCGAATTATGTTCAATACAATTCCCATTTGGCAAATTAATACCAAACTCCACCCGACCCGAATCGAATTGGTACCCAATAATTATATTGGCTTTGTTTGTCGTCCATTATGTGTATTTACGCATTCATCGAGGTTCCCACACTTCTAAATATGAGCAGCCGCGCATGCATTCAACCCTTCTCTGTATGTATGTATGAATGTTGGCGCAATAAACATCGCAATTATGCGGCATATCGCACACGAGCAGTCTTGCGTGCATAACCAAATTCACATACGTCTGAGGCCCGGACTGTGTAGGGGGCATACCATTCATTGAAGTACATACTTCCGCCAGTTATCTACTTAATTAACAGCAATGCGTGCATTTTTGCGCAGCCAACTCGAAAGCACAACGCACACACTTATGCACACATCACACACATACACAATACCGAGTGCATTGAACCATCAGTGAAACAGACCGTTTCTCTCAGTTGAAGTGCATGCCATGCGAATTCGAGTGTGCACAACACTCACTAAAGTCCCCTTCTTGTGGTGCTTTGCACATTTGATTGTGTGCACAACGCACAACAGTATGTTGCATGCATGCACATGTAGACGCACAATTTCGCTACAAAATTGAGTGTGCGGAACGTAGAGCGATGAATAATATGTACGGCGCAACTGTGGCGACCACCACCACTGTTGACGTCATCGCCATCACGATTGACCCATCCGAGTTAGTTCAGTTTCAACAAAACATAAAGTAAGAGATTCCTAGATCGCAGCATATTCTCAGATCGATATGTCCATTTGCGCTAAATTGAATAATAGTGTGTACACAAAACAGACATGCTCATGAGCATGTGCGATGGCTGGCAATGATGATGATTTAACCCTAGACAAACAATAGCTGCACCCCGACAGCACCACCAGACGGCCGCATGCCCGAGATCAAGGCGCCGCTGCCGAAACGTGCCGGGAAATCCTGGCGCCTTGGCCATACCACACACACAAACACACACGCTGACACACCTCGTTGAGCATACAATGCGAATTATGCACACACGACTGAATGTGATGCAGCATTGTCTGTTTCCATGTGTTTATGCTTGTGCATATATGTTTGTGTGTGTTTGCGCGCCAAACTGATGATGGTGTTGGTGAGGGTGGTGTTTGGTGATAGTGTGGTTTTGGTGCTGGTTCTCGGTCGCTCCGTTGTTCGGCGGGTGCCTATTCCCATTGGTTCGGATGTGCATATATGTTGCGGCTCAGTCGCTGCTAATGTTGCTAAACAAATTGTGCACGGCCTATAAATGGTTTGGTGTTCCACCCCGACGTCCATATGACCACATGTACTAAGCATACAATTCGTGGAACATTTATTGAATGGGGGTGTTAGAGCGCGAACCTATGTGAGTTTGTATATGTATGCTCAGGCGTAGGTACCACACTAAATTTGTACCATGATATGGTACAAATGCGAGGGCATCATTCAACTCATGCGTATCGACGATTGAATACGCACACAACAGCTAAACACGCAGAATCAAGTTTAGTCCCTAGTAAAACTGACCAGACGATCATCATATGACTGAACATTGGATAAAATATGTAGTAGTCTTTTTCTCAATTATTTCCCAACCACACTCTTTTTGGAACACCATGTATGCATGACCTATCCGCACGATATGCTTATGAGCAGACGCGCCAGGCGACCATATGCACTTTTCGTCGGAGCGGTCGACCAGTAAATCATGTCTCAGTGGAGCGTGTGTGTTGTGCTCATTTCGCTTGGTTCGGCTTAAGCACTAATATGCGATGCTGTGCCATCGATCGTAACATGTTTATTATATACGGAAACGCGCTTACACACACGAGCGCATATACTATACGTATATGTACATGCTCCTAGAACATTGTTATGGACAAAACGAACAGAAGAGACACGAGTCGCGAAACATTGACCCTTTGTTGTACTGTATGTATTACATTTATATCCATGCTGAGCATTATGTGCTTATTCCATACGTAATGAGACTGAGTGAGCGTGTATTGTATATGTAGTATGTGGGATGTGACAACGCGATGCAACGGCCGTTCAAATGCAAATTTCATATTTGCACAAACAATTAAGCACTCGCCAGAAACATTGCGCCCACTGGAATACGTTTGCGTAGTTCCTGTGCAGTAAGTATGCGACTACAGTATACGGATTGCTGTCGCGAATGATAAATGTTATGTTGTTTAGTGCGGGTGCACGCACACCAGCGCACACCAGCACACACATGTCATAGAGTTGCGTATGGAACCATATGTACATAACATTACATGGATCATGGATGCATATTCGCAGATGCATGTAATATACATACGTTTGTGTGTGCGTTTAACATCCGGCAGAATGCATGAGCTCTGCCGGTTGTGGATTTTCAATAGCGTTAGATTGTCGTCGAGTGGGTGCAAAAAATAAGTGAGATTCCGCGTTTCAAAGTATGTCTGATTTTGCATCTTGATTGAATCTAAGAATGTGTTCCATCGTGGTGTATTTCATATTACATTATCACGCGCAAGGTGTCATATCTTCTGTGCATCAGCATATCAGCATCACAAATGTTGGCTTTAATTTAAGGTCTATGCTACACATCCATAAATAAGTGCTGAAAATGTGGCCGCACATTGAAAGGACAACACCGCAGTGTTTGGAAAATTGCTTGGCGTAAGTCGCCATTCATACTGTATCTCTTGTTGAATGACCTTTGTTTCCATTATTGTCGTTGTGAACACTCACTTCACGAAGTGCGAATGTTGCCGCCTTTCTGGTGTGAATATGTCATTTATAAGGTGTGTGTGTTCGTGTTTGTAAGCGTATCCAACGCGAGCTCGGCAACGCACGAACTCGTACCAAAGTGGTTCATTACCATAATCTAATTGAAGGTGTGTCGCTGGTTTGTACACGTAGACGACACACGCAGTCCAACAAACACACACACACACACACACTCTCCCGCTTTCGGGCCACGAAGCCGAATTGCCCTACTACTGCGATCTGCGATACATATTGTATAATGTCTGCGCATGCTTTCGTATATGGTCATTCACGCACACAGGCGAAATCACGTCAGCCGCAGTTCGCACCTCAATCACGCGCCGCCACATTTCGCTGTCGTCGCACTATCTGCAGCTCCGCATCTCGGCCTGTCGCCGGGGCGCTTGGCATTAGAATAAATGTCATGTCTGCCGCCACGGCGGTGGTGGCGAATATTTTCGGCAGACTCACGCACATCGTCGCATATATGGAGCGCCGGAGCGCCAAGCGTGCGATCTAAATCGACGTTGGAACGCATCAACACGACGCATCACACTTGACACTCTCGCAAGCACGTCCAGGCTTGTAGCTAGCGCGTCCTTCATCCAGCCATTAGCCATTCAGAGCACTCGCACACGCAAGTGGCACACACGCACACAATTCTGTCACCGATGCTGCTGCTGCTGGTGCTCATCACTTTTTATGCGTTCGTCCACGCACGTCATTTGCCCCGCATCAGTCCAAGGGTAGAGAGTGGGTCAAAATAACTTTTTTGCTAGAATCAACAACATAAATACCGTTGATATACCCAAATTCACACATATTTTAACTTCCAATATACAGGACTTTGAATCCGAATGCGATTCAATTATGATTTGCAGCCATTCTATACCACCTAGAAAGGTTGCGATTAGCATTACGAATAGCTAATAACGTATTGTACCTTATATAAATGTTCTCGATACAGTCCTCTCGCCGAAAGTCGCAAAGTTGTGAATGTCGAAAATACTCGCGCAGGGCTCCCTGCTGAACACATATGGACAGTGTATTTTATCCTTGAAATATGTAAAAAAAAACTCGTTCGAGAAGTCTCTTTAAACCTCCAGCGGGGACATTCAATCGATGAACTTCTGTGTATTTGAACCCTATATCTGTTAATGGTGATTGTTTCACCTATCAAGAGCCCATATGTGAATTTATATGAACTTTTTTTCAAGCGTTGTTCAAATAGATAGATGTCAGAATTTCGAGGCCCCACTCTGTACAGTCAGTCAAAAAATACGAGAAACAATTTGTTTTATAAACTTCAAACGTTGTCTGGAATGTCTGGATACATTTGCGATAAGATTCTTCTTGTCAATTGTGAGGATGTGAAAAGTATATTCTCGATAGGCCTACTAACGAAGTCGCATCGAATGAACAGATAAACTCCTCAAAATTGAAAGGACGAATCTTATAAAATATGTATCCAGACCGGCCAGAAAACAACGCTTGAAGTTATTCCTCTAGTACACAACGCTCCGATTGTACTTATAAATTCCAAAAATATGTGTGTTGAGATAATTCAGACAGCTTTAAGAAACATTGCATTGCACTCGAGGGTAAAGTAAGCAAATCGTCTCTTTACTCTTCATACTTACTGTTGTTTTTCTTCTGACGGATTTTTGTTCTCCGAAATTCCCGAAATCAAATTTCATATCTGACTGCAATTCGGCCACTACTGGAGTACCCGCTTCTTCGGTCAAAAAGAAATG
>JANTBZ010117729.1:0-15988 GCA_024741255.1 Exechia fusca | reverse complement strand
AAATATACGTTTACTTTGACTAAACATGAGTTTAGTGCGCTAGAAAAAACGGTCGTAATTCTGTGTCTGCCACTGTATGTTCCTCCTTCTCCTCCTCCTCCCCATTTTACGACTACTATTCCTTACCTAATTTACAGCGTATGAATATTGATTTGTTCCCCAACGGCCCATCATTTTCAAGAGGCATCGACATTTTCACATAAACTATATAATATGATATAAGACACGATAAGATATAATATATTTTATGTGATAATCGCCCAGATTATATAGGTATGTACACATTCTCGAATTAAGCAGTGCGCATCGGGCCAAAAGCTCGCAGCTGTATTTCAAATTTGACTGATGTCTAACCGAACAACGGGAACACCTATTCACGTAATTGATAACTACATCGCGCGAATCTTTTTATTCCGCTCGAGTGACCGCCACCACAACAGCAATCTTCCGCGTAGTTCTACATAAGTTAGTACCCCTACCCCTATCAATCACATTTCATTGCCGGACGTTTTTGTGCAATTTTACTTACACACCTGTTCCATTGCAAGGTCGACGATGTTTGCGGGGCGTTCTCATGATTTGCGATTTCTGTAGGTTCGAATGTTCTTATGTAGCTATTATGTTCGTTTGTATTTCGTTGCAACATCGAGGAGCATATTAAATAGAGTAAGTATTATTTCATGTGCTAGAATGACATGCATTTACAAAATAGAGTAGAGATAGTCCCACAAGCGTACAACAGGGCTAGAACTTTGCAACTTGTGGTCGGCACCAGTCTCCGAGATGTCGTATTTTCATGAACAAATATGAATTAATTACAAAAAATTATTGTGAACGACGACAAAGTTTTAAAATTATCTGAACATAAATATCATAGAAAATTGATAAATATATATTACATTTTAGTTATTTCCGCGTTAGAAAATAATGCAAGTTTTCAAGCCAATTTTCGGTGCGCCTGTTCCACACATATTTTCCAGAATTATAATGAATTTCGTTCGTTTTTAGAAGACGTTGTTAAGAAACATCAAAACGCTGAACGCAAGTGATTCGATATACACATGAAATGTCGATGCAGAGCGCTAGTTGATTTTGCCCGGCAGAACATTGTATAGTGAACAGCAACGGTCAACGTGTTTTCTTGAAATCTGACGGTTTTGTTTCGAACAGAATTTTCTGATTTCCTGGAATAAATAAATTCCCACGATCAGAGAGTTCTGCGAAACACGGACAATTATTAGAATGATCCTCTGAGTTGACCTCGGACCTCGAGTAATATACTTTTATATCACAAGGATGTCTGTTCGAGAGTGCTTTGCCTAAAGTGTCTGACTGATATGAAACCATCTACTCTAATCATAATGTGTTATATTGAACATGCACAATTTACAAACGAATGTATCGTTGAACGCTTGATTTAATTAGTGTTGACCAGTTGCCGTTGCCACAGTGCTTTGTGAATGCGACGACGATTAAACTGGACTAACCGCGGCACGTGTTTGCACACCGTTGACCGACTACACGCTTATTGCGACACACATGAGCATGTACACATACACACATCCACAGTTGGGTGGGGGCGTTTTCCGGCTTTTTTCGAAACAATTGTTTGAACATTTATCACTTTAAGAGTACTACCAGATTGTTAATGACATCCATGCTATCGTTTTTACTTTTCTCACGCGTACCGCGTACGGGTAGTCGGTGCAACATTGTCACTTTCAATATTGTTTGAAAAACCGTCAATAGCAGCCATTGTTTGTTTTTATCAACAAATTTCCGACACCGGTTCCTCCGGTTTTCTAAAAGTCTGAAAACGAACCCACACAAACGCACACACACCTTGGGACATACTGGTGCATTATGTCGTTCATCAGAATTTCCGACACAACGAGTGCGACCGCGTAGAGTCGCGCCAAACGAGCCAAACCGGCTGATCGACACTGCACCAGGCAACTGGCACTAGCATACAGCACACTAGCATACGCAAGCACTGTAGTAATTTATGGCTCGCTTGACCGGTGTAGTGTGTGGTGTGTGTGGTGTGTGGGGAAGTCACCGTCACCGTCACCACACATGTCGAGTGTGGCGCTGCAGCTATCGTTTATCTCAACACTCTCGCCGGACGGACGACGCTATGAGCAAATGGTGTGTCGGTGTCGTATTGGGCTTCACGTGAGTAAACATTACTGTGCGCGTGCGCCATGAATGAAGTTTGCATATTTCCTGTGCATGAGCATGAGCACTAGCTGCACTTGTAGCAAGAACATGCGATAGTTCAAGTATTGGGTGCTGGGTGAGTTCAACAATTTAATTGCTGTTAAATATTTCTAAGTGCTGAGATGTCGCGAACAATCAATGGGGAGTGAAACCCGTTTTCGCTGAGTGTTCTTACAAATTGGGCGTTTTATATACTTGAGTTTTCTTCTTATTCGTCCTCGTCCTCACCCGACACGTCGACTAGTGCCGACCACAAATTGCAAAGTTCGACCACAGATATGTTTATGTTTATGTTTATGTTTATGTTTATTTCGATATATACACAACAATATAAAAAATATATATAGTGTATAGTTGAAGCGCTGTCTTCGTGTTGAATTGCTGAAGAGAGTCTGCTGTAGTGTGCGTGTAGTAGTAATATGTTGAAGAATGTGTCTTGAGATATGTTTATGTGATTGTCTGACTGAGTAGTGTAATTGAATGGTGGTTATGAACAAGATGGTTTGTGTTAGGTGTAGATTGAATTCGATTAGTAGCTGGTTACATGGTAATGAGAATTGTTACAATAGATTATGCCGGTTGATTTCTGAAGTTAGCTTTCATTTTTGTCGAGAAGTTCTTAACGGTTCTGCTTCTCTTGCACTCCGTAGAGAGTTGATTCCAGATCCGGATGCCCTTGATGAAGAACATTCCATCATACGCCGCATGTCGATTCCGAAGGGGGGCCAGATTGAGCAGCCGTCGAGACCTCGATTGAGCAAGTCGCTCACTCAGGAAAGGAGGGTCGCTTCTCTGCAGAATAGTGAAAAGTTGACAACAGGTAGATAGATTGAAATGTTGTTCGAGGGAGCAACCAAGGATATTGTTTTTGAATGGGCTGATATGATCTCTGTACTTGAGTCGGTACACAAATCTCGTACAAGAATTTAGTGTACCTTGAATTTTGTTTAACAGGTTGATAGTTATGTTGTTGTACACAGTACTCCCATACGAGATAATTGGCACAATTAATGCTCGAACAAGCCTTAGACGGGTGTCAAGAGGCAATGCCCAGGCAATTTTACGAAGCCTGCTTAGAGATCCAAGTACTGAGTTGCACATCTTTTTGACGTGGCAGCCCCAGTTAAGGCGTTCATCGAACCAGATTCCAAGGTTCTTGGCTGTTGATGAGAATGGTATTGATTCATTATTGAGCAATATACTTGGCCAGTTAGTAGTATTGAGAGACTTTCTCGAGAAGAGAATCGATGTTGATTTTTTTGGGTTGAGTATGAGATTATTATCACACGCCCAATGGAGAGTGCGCAACAAGTCCTGGTTTAGCTTATCTATGAGGGCAGGTCCGTTTTTGATAGGACAGGTTGCAATTAATTGGACGTCATCCGCATACAGATGACATCTTGCATTTTGAATGAGCTCAGGAAGGTCGTTGATGTAGATCGAGAACAAGAGAGGTCCAAGAACCGATCCCTGAGGGACTCCCTTCGTTAAAATGACAGCATCAGATATATCTTCTGACTGAGCTACGAATTGGAGTCTGTTCACAAGGTACGTATGTATTAGTTTTCGAGCACTTGAGGAGAAGCCAAATTTAGTGACCAGCTTCCGAAGAAGAATCTCATGATTTACTGTGTCGAACGCCTTGGAGAAGTCTAGTAGTACTAGAATCCCCATATCACCCTTATCTAGACTTTGTCTCAAGGTTTCTGACACGTCTAGGAGGGGCGATACGGTGCTTCTATTCTGACGGAAACCCGACTGCCAAGTAGTCATTAGTTGATTGCTAGTAGTATGGGCTTGTATTTGGTCAGCAACAATGCGTTCGAATCCTTTGGAGAGGAACGATAGTATGCTGATAGGACGGTAATCACTAGCGGCTTTCGGGGTTGGTACCTTAGGGATTGGAATTACCTTGGCAGTTTTCCAGGATACCGGGAAGGTAGAGCAGGTTAATATTGTGTTATAGATGTGTGTGACATAGTCAGCAATGTGCGGGAGTATCAATTTAACAAATCTTGGAGGGATGTTATCGTTTCCCATGGCATTGGACCTGATTCCCAGGAGTGCTTTGAGAGTAGTTTCAGATGTGATATTGTGCATTGATAGTGATTGGTCTGAGAAAGATACCGGGGTGTTTGCATTGTGCTGAGCAGGAGCAGCAGATCCAGTGAAATGAGAATTCAGATCAGCGGATGAGACAGCCCCATTGCTCCTATGAGTGTCTTTGTATCCAAGACTAGCAATGTTGCGCCATAGCTCCCTGCCGTTTAGTCTAGGAGAAAACTGGATGCTATAGTGCTCTTGCAAAACTTCTGTCTCTAAGCACTTCGTTTGCTCTCTCAGAGTCTTAAACAATTCCCAGTCCTCAGGTCTATTATGTCTGCGCCAACGTTTATGAGCCATATCACGTCTTAGTTTAAGCTGATCTAGATTTACGTTTCGGATTTCATATGGTTTATTTCTCAGCTCTTTAAGAGGGACATGTTCATTAAAAAGGCCCAACACTAAGGAATTAAAGATTTGGATTTGAATTTCTGGATCTGGGATTGAGTAGATGGTGTCCCAAGGCAGCGAGTAGATGTCTGTCAGGAGCGATTGCTCACAGATACTTTTGTAATCACGGAAGAAGGTTCTGTTGTTGCCAACAGGTTCTACCCTGAATTCAAGTGACAGAACAATCATATCGTGGTGAGATATTCCTGGCACGTCTAACTGGTCGAACATATGAATTCGATCAGGACTGTTGCTGATAATCAGATCTATGCACGTTGGAGTGGAGTTTGGCATATAATGAGTTGGGTTGCTATTTATAACCACAGATCCTGATTGACTCAGGAGTTCGGAAAAGCACTGGGTAGCAGCCGTATCATGTAGCATATTCAAATTGAAGTCGCCAGCAGCAATTATATCATCATTGTTGGCATGATTCAGGACGCCAGTTAGTGCACTGAAGTCATTTGGAGCATCAGGTGGTTTGTAGACGCACCCGACCAGTGCTGATCGTTGGCTAGAGCATATCTCTACAAATAGAAACTCCAATGGAGTTCCCGTTGCAGAAGCATACTTCACAGCATAACTCAGATCAGATCTGATATAAATCGCAACGCCTCCACCCCTGCATTTATCTGGTCTATCTCGGTCATGCCGAACGAGACTATATCCGGGGATATTCACCATATGGTCAGTATGAGAACTATTAAGCCATGTTTCAGAAACACAGATTACTTGAACGTTAGTTTTAAGTATTATCTCACGAATGCTTTGTATCTTAGGAAAGATACTACACGCATTCATGTGACACACATTCAGATTAGTAGTTTTGTCTTTTAACATAGCACGCAGCACTACATTGCCAATGTTGGGTATGATTGGCATATGTAGTTAGGCTCGTTACATTACAATCCGCTGTGGATTTGTATGTTGGAGATTGAGTGGTGATTGATTCGAATCACCTGCGAGTTGCAGATGTTTCTATTGGAAAATAAGTTGTATAGGTAAGTAGGTAAATGAGTAGGTAAGTATGTATTATGTATTTTGTTATTTATTCTGTTTTGTTAACTTTAATTTCAGATTTTTGGCTGTCGGTAATGGTAGGTAGGCAGATTCATAGTATTTGTTATTCAATTAGTGTAGATTTATTTCAATAATAAGAGTATAATCAGGTGACAATCGTGGAAGAAGAGAAGGAGGCAGAGCTGGCGGTGCGCAAGTGGACAAAGTTAATAGGTCGAAGAGCAGTTAGAAGAGTTCGTTGAATTAGGGGAGTTATTCTTTTTCTTGTTCTTGTTCTTCTTTTGCTTCTTCTTTCCTGTTTTTTCTTGTTGGGCCTGAAGGCCACTTGGACCAGCAGTTCCCACCTCACGGATACTGTTAGCAGGGTCTGACAGCAGCCTGGTGAGCTCATCTGCCTCGTAGATGGCGACCCTCTTTTTATTGAAAAAAGTAACAAAAACCAGTCCGTCACGCACCTGCACCTTATCCACCTTCTTCTCTTTTAACTGCACAGCAGCAAGCTTCCTAATGGTAGCATTTCGGAAGGTTAAGTTGTCCGTAACAAAAGCCTTTTCCTCTCCTGTAAACCCAACGCTCGCGAGCGTTAGATCATCCCTACGCTCGTAACACTTGCGGAGAAACGCTCTCCGCAATGCTACTGTCGCAAACCTAATTAGAAGGAGTCCCTTCGGCAGCGTATGCACGTATTCAATCGGGAAGTCTGCCGGAGGGGCGCCCACTCTTGCCAAGATTTTGGCGGCCAGCGAATGGAGCTGGGAGTTCGACTCCTTCGCGATCGGGAGCCCGTGGACGATGACATCATTGAGACGGCGCAGCCGCTCGACTTTGTCCTCCACGAGGTCCCGATCGTTGCGGAGCCAATCCTGCTCATCGCTGACCGCCTTCAACTTTTCAGTGAGGGACGCCACCTCCGCTCGAAGTCCACCGAGCGTCGCAGCCTCAGCAGCAGCAGCCTCGGATGCAGCCAGCGCCTTCTCAGCCAGAGCTTGCGCCCGCTCCGCGGCCGCCTGCGCCGAGTCCGAGCTCAGCTGCGCCTTCTCCGAGGCCACCAGCGCCTTATCCGCCACCCTCTTCGTCTCCACATTCTCCATTAGTACTGCGTCCATCTTTCGATTCGCCTCATCCATCTTCTTATTCGCCGCATCACTGCTCTCCAGCTGAGTGGTCAGCATGGCCAGGATGCGGTCCATCGTCTGGGACTTGGGCGATGGGGGAGAGTCGGTCCGAGCCCTCTTCATGGGGGAGCCCAGCTGATCCCCGTGCACGTTTGCCAGACGCACACTTAGACCAGCCGGCATCCCAGATGTCACCTGCACAACAGCCGGCGCATCGAGGCCAGCACCCGCAATCCTCTGAAGCCGCTCAAACTCTTCCTCGGCATCGGTTAGACTGCCCAGCTGGCACGAGTTGCGGGCCGCGTCCACAGAGGGCGGAGTGCGCACGAGAGTGGTCTTGGGCGCAAACACCATCTCCGAATCGACGATGCTGTATGTTTTATTTCAAGTCAATTAGCACCAGCAAGCAAACCACACAATTATAAATTAGGCGGACTGCCAACAGAAGGATAAGTAGAAAAAGACACGCAGTCGCCAAGGGTTTCCACACAAATTGTTGAAAACACATTTCAGGCGCCACCGTGCACCCGATAGTCGCCGATCCAAAAGCAACATCCGCAAACGAGCCCATGCGCGCCGCGAGTCGTCCAGTCACTCCCCAACAGGCACCCGACACCGCCTCCCATTTAGAATTGGTATCAACATAACAGACCGCTAATACGCTAATGCAGCGCCTCGCACAGCAATGAGGTGTCCGCCAAGTCGCACAGTAATGGATATTGTCGTTAATAATGTATGATACCTGCTGGTAAACAGCTTGTAACCACTAGCAAAATGCAACTCAGCAAAGACCCCACCGCCCGAGGCCACCACATCAGCACATCAACCGACTAAACGATAACAACCAATAATAATAGAAAACAGTAAGTCGAATGACCACCGGGAAGAGACCAGACAAGCCCAGCACACGCATCAACCCGCCCGCAGACGCAGTCACAGACCCAGCGCCCACCCAGAACCCACCGGCGTCCAGAATGTGCATCACACCCATGTAGCAACTGCGCCTCTGTTGCACTCATATTTCCATTCAGCCAGACAGACAGACCGCCAGTACGCAGGGCAGGGGTTCAGATGCAGATGCCACCGATAAAACTTACCCTGCACTGGCGATTGTCAAACAGTCGAGTTCTGCTACCGGAGTGCTTGAGGTGGCCATAGTGAGGGAGTTTTTGGCGGTTTTGGGGGAACAGACGAAATGGTCGAGCAAGCGGGCGAAAATCAGGCGACTGTATGATTTACGATGCGCGGAGTGAATTGTGTTTATTTATTTGTATTTGTTGGGTGCGGAATGACACAGAGTATACAGACGCGCAGTGACCATGTTTGCAGTTTGCAGCGTGCACAATGAGTTTGTATGCGGATCCCAACTACAGCACATCTGTTCTCTCCGTGCTTTAGCTAACGTTCGATGTGCAGTGAAGTTAGCAGTTAATTGGGTGCCAGCGAAAGGCACAGAGTGTACAGAGTCGCAGAAACTACTATTTCACGTGATACGAGAAAGCACTGAGAATTCTACATTGAGTGCCGCTCTTAGCCAGCCGCTTTACATTGCATCATATACATTGAGTAACAAGGAACAGCCCGCTGCTGTTTGAGACGTGAGCAAATTCCGATTAAGTTTACGAATCTCCAGGGATATCCAAAGTCCTTAGAGATTCCCACATATTTCAGCATGATTTCCAGCAGAATGCACACAGATTCATAAGCGATCCATCCCAGGTCACGCATATACTGCGAATGTGTTCAAAGATTTTATACGATCACTGCTCATCCCATACACTCCGTGGTGCGTTCATCAACCCGCCCACTGCGCGTCTGTGCTCTCTGTGCCCTGTCCGACGCGCGATACGCTGTGAAGTTAGCAGTTGGATTGGTGCCAGAGAATGGCACAGAGTATACAGATACGCTGTGATCACTGTTGCTCGTAGAACGATGATGCACTGAAGACAAAAACAGCCAGGGATGATCCACTCAAGTTGAATACAAGAAAGGGTACCATTCCGATGGTATTAGCGACTCTGCATGGATAGACTGAGACGTGGTCCGAATTGCCTTGTGCACGGGGTACTTACATGAATATGTCGATTCCAGCGCGATCTGTAAAATCTTTGGTTCGTCCGTCGAGACGCATACGGCGCATCTGTGCACTCCGTGCTGCGAAAAGCGATCAGTAAGCAATGAAGTTAACCGGGAACATTGAGCGACGGCGAAATCAGGTTTACCATTACAGGGTTTATATATGTAACAAATTCAGACAGTAGCAATCAGACGACAGAATATTAAGATAATTCACAGAATGAATGTATGTTAATGCATATAGACGACAAAACTATGTGGGTAATATGTAGTGTGGCATTGTTTGTTTCACATCGATCAAGACGTTAGTCTTGATCAATTATAGTCGCAGCGCAGTCATTACGACCGCACTTTGACTCGGTTTTTAAATTTGTCGAGGATGCGTGTCTGCGACTGCAGTGTACAAGTACACCGCTATCCAGCACGATGGTTAGTGGTTAGTGTGTGAGTGTGCTGTCAGAGTGCAATCGATCACAAGTGAACAGTTTGCAACACTGCAGGCACACACTCGCACGGACACAAGAAGACAATCAAAGTATACATACATAGACAACAAGCAGTAATACAACAAAACAATCAAAACAAGAAGTGCCTCCACCAAACGACCTCTATCGCAGCCCCAGCAGCACCCGGGGATCGAACTCCACGGGCACAGCAGCCTCTGCACCTCCAGACACAATGGAGCAGGACGGGAGGCCACCAAATGCGGGCAGGCGGACACAGCGGACCGAAGAGTGAGGAGCCAGCTAGCAGTACATCTTGCAGCAGCAAAAGCAACAAGGAATTTGTGTTTGGAGTCGAAATACAAAGGCACGCGATTGAGAGAATAAATCATGTGTTTGTCTTGTGAATCAGAAGAATTAAGATTGATTTAAAATTCACAATCCAGGTAGTTGAACACACCTAAGCCAAAACGGGCATAAATCGTCGCATGTTGCGCTCTCGCGCGTGGGCGTGTGAATTACGCTGACACCAAATAATTTGTGGGCGGCACACTATCGCGCGTCCGTTCCCGAATTCGCACGCACTCAAACATAACGTTATCGATAGTTTGTAGTGCGGTGTTGTGCTTAACTTGCAACACTTGTCCGTGCAATCGAAATAGATTGCTTTTCATAATTATTATACTGTGAGTGGAGTCCTTCTGAATGGAGCAATTTAGTGCGGAGGAATTTCGATCACTTTGCCGGTTTGATGGAGAAATACACACACACACACATCGGTCAACATGATTTGAAGTGGTATTCGCAATTTCTGAGGAGAACTGACAAGAATAATGAGGCCTGTTCGGAGATGTGCTTGACGGTTAGATTAATTATAAATGTAGAGTATGCCGTCTGAAGTGTGGGACAGGTTCGCCAATCGATGAGGTTATTTGATCAACAAATAGTACTCGATACAACAATTATTTTGTGCATCAGAAGAACATTTGATGGACTTTTCCTTCACATCCACAGGCTGCGTTATTGAATTGCAAAGGTGCAGGTGCCATAGTATCTCATTTTCCGGCTAACTAAGCAAATCCCAGCATTATTAATAGTAACTGCGTATTGAAGATTCGTCAAATCGATTGCCGATTTGTAAATCCTTCTCCACACACAGATCAAATCCGATGCCGATTGAATCGAGTCAACGGAAAGGAAACTGACTGGAAATTGCCGACAGAGTGAAGGATGAGAAATGGTTTTGTGCGCAAGAATCTCCGGGGGTGATGAACAAACGCACGCTTTCACCCGCATTCCAGCACTACTCACACACACACAAAACAGAAACACATACCATCGAACCCATTAATCAGAGTGTAACTAATGCGTGTAAATTGTAAATAGACAGAAATTTATTAATTCGCACGCATATCCGGCGCAATCCGGACGCACACATCGACCGCATAGTTTATTATAATCGCTCATCGCATGCACGCACGGCCGCCGAGCATATTTACACGTGAATAAATCAATTTTCTCGATTAGTTGGCTTTACAAAATGGGGCGCAATTACTATTTTGCGCTCCAGCAGTATCCGATTCTGCGTACAATCAATTGTGCCATTTAATACGCATGCTCTGACAAATTAAATGTTGGAGCTAGTTAACTACTCAATTTAGCGTGTATGCTAAATGTGTTGCGAATTACATACTTCAAAGTATGTAACTACATATGTAGGGGTAGTTAACCGGCTGTGGATACAGTTGGTCTTTTAGACGTAACTTTTGTCGGATTTAATATTTCTGAAACAATAGAAAAATTCAACATATTAGTTGGATAATGCATATTCAACATTCTACATTGAGAAAACATTATTTTTCACAAAAATAGGCCAATTCAATTAATTACATCGAATGGTACTAATTCTCATTGGAATACTAAACTGCAAATTGTGCGGTGAAAACATGTTGACCTAAACTTGATAATATTACGAAGTATATTGAATTCAATTCACGAAAATATATCACACTCCCTTTAACAATCCATTTTATCGCAAATGAAAATACAAAATAAGAACGTTGTTGACTTCCACACATTACTAAATGTATCACACTATGCGCATGGGCGTTTAATGCTAGGGCGAAAATTATAATCCAATTGTTTAACATCGCACGAGCGATTTTTTATAGATCAGCTCCAGGTCTCCGGGCTATGTTCACAACCGGAGGAACTGCCCTAAGCCCTATGTGCACTTTTCACGTCGTTATTGCATCTACAATATTTGAGCATAATGCGAACGGAAGATAGAAATAACGAGGATAGAGAGATGACTTGTCACATAGTTTCGAAACTATCGTCAGCGGGTGAGCGAGTTAGCGCCAGTCGACTGCACGGTGTAGTAGAGCTCGTTTTATGTTGAAAAAGTTTAAATTGCACAGCACCGATACGAGCTAACGTACATATTCCCGGGCACCGTGTGCGTATTACCAACACACGCATACTACAGTTGATTGCTATATTGGAACAGTTAAAACTGCGCAATGAAATAATATCTCATCGTGGAATCCATTTAAAATAGCGTGATATGACTTGATGAACCGATTTTACGAATGATTTAAAGAATATTTCTCTTTTAAAATCAGTATGAATGATTCATAAAAAATTGATTGTAGATGTAAATGTTCAGCATGAAGAATGTCCTCAATTGACAGCACCTGTTCGCATCTTACGCATCATTTAGTCATTCCAAGTTTAATAGCGTTTTGTTACGCTGCCCAACATTGTTCAAAATATTGATCTAATTCCCGCGCAAACCGGACGGATCAACTACGCACTAATCCGGCCCAGCATTCCGCAGCAGCCGAGCTTCACTTCACGCCAGCCGCGCGCCCGTATGGTTAACATACATTTTTAATTCGCATTAGCCGCAGCAGCAGCAATTAAAGCGGACATGGCGGGCACATTCTTTCGCTCGTTTCGGGTGTTATTTAGTAACACATTTCCACAATGACCATCCTAATTGAGCCGCACGGCACATATTAAGTCGTTTGTGTGTGTGTGTGTGTGTTGGCGAGCCAGTGTGTGCATTCCGTTCCAATTTTCCGCACCGGTGTTTGTGCGTGTGTGGGACACAAGAAATGGTGAGTTCGTACATTCCCAAGGAAGTGATATCAAAAATAATTGAAACATATTAGAAAATATGTTGTGTGAGCAGAGCATAAAACAATCAAACAATTTGTGTTTGTGATCAGGCGATGCGCTCCTTCATATTCGAACACACATTTCTGAGCCGTTCACGACATAAGTTGTGTAGAGACAAATTTGACATGACACCCACATTTCGTGGGCTCAAAAATGCGTTAACGATGTCATTGAATATGAATATTTTTCTCCATATAAGATTAATTTCTAACTAGACATTGGCTTTAAATCGGAGTCGGTTTCGAGATTTTGGAGTAGTTTTTTTTAGATGCCACGTGTATAGCCCAATCATCATGAATACAGTGAGTGTAAAAATATTATTTTTTTCGTTCCTGTTCATTGTGCGCGAACTCCAGAAACCGCCATATGGAGCAGATAACTTGTTCATTGAGCTTTAATTTGTTTGTCGTTGACCTCGATACGATTTTTTTAACACTGAAATATCGGATTTTGATTGGAAAAGGGTCAGGGCAGTAAAAACGGGCTTTTGGACGATTTCGGGAAAATCAACCGTTGAGGTACAAATGTTAGGAACGTTTTTTTCCCCAAGAATTCAAAGATTTCCCACGAAGTTCTAGTGTAATCCATCCAGCGGTTATTTTGTAGCACTCAATTGAATTTTGACAGCAAAAATCCCGAGTTTTTCAAGTGTATACCGTCGCTTGAAATAATTTAATATTTTAAAGCGATTATTCGAAGTATTATCAAATATATTTTTGAATACATTTTTCATACAATTCGTCAAGCGGTACGTTAACTTATGAAATGATTTAGAATTGTCTCGAAGTTCGAGAATCGTGGCTCCTAGAATTAATCTGGATTCCGTAATTTATCACGCTAACAGTGTATCATCCTACTCACTTATCACCCCATGTATTATCTCTGTTTGTGTGTCAGCGTGTGGTTTCAATTATCCTGAGCTCTGTTACACTGCGACTCCGACTGGGAGTGCAACGGCGACGACATCCTCACACAAACACACATACTCAACAAAGCGCAATTAAAACAAGCAACCACTAGAGTCTCACGACACATCACCTGCGACAAACCAACCAACCACCCCCAAAACCAACCCTCAACCATTTCTCTAGAACCGACCGACGATGGTTGGCACGATCGTGACATTCCTGACATTTGGATACAGTCGCGTAGCGTCGCGTCGTCAGACGGTGCTGACCAACACATGCATTTCTTATTATGGTAATGCATATTCAATTGGGCTGACTGAACTGACATTTGGAAATTGGGTCAACGAATGTCGCATAAGTCATTTGGACCGAACTTGATGTTCATGCAGCAATTTATTCACATATTCATAAAGACCAATCACATTAAATTGGATCAAATTCCAACTACTATTGATTCTGAATAAAATTTGTAACGGCAATCGGCGTTTTCATCGAACCAACTGTGAAACATGATATCCTGAATATGTTTCCACTATTATATAATTTCAATTCAATCTGCAAGTGAACTATGAATGGATATGATAATATTTAACAAACATCTGCGTTCTTATGAAACAAACCTGCATCGCACTCGAGCATCGCTCGTTTCAGATGATTTATGCTGCGCTACATAACATATAACAATGCGGTCTGTCTGCATGCAGGCGTTTATCAGCCAGCCAACATTTCACAGACTCTCGCTGCGTGTGCATTCTCGGGTTTGATTTGAAATGCTATATGTTGATTCACCGCCACCACAAGACAAGATGGCATAACAATATCCCGAATGTGTTCCACTAACGAATTGTTCATCCGGCACTCGGGCACGGGCGTGCGCTCGACTTCTCGCCAAATGGCTGCCGACTGCTTCGGCTGTCGCTGCTGGTTGTGGCAATGCCAATTTGTGGGTTTACACGCGACTGCCGAACGCTTACACACACACACACACACTCACACACCGCCACCAGACCAAAGGGAACCACTCAGCGACGGCTGCCAGCCATCAGTTTCGCTGCTGCTGCTGCCAGCCAAACGCTCTGCGGAGCCACGCGCAGCACAGCAAAACCACCGTCAACAGCTGCCGCATCGCGTCGCGTCGCTACGTCGACCCGAAAATGCACACGCGCATACCCACCACACACTTGCACTAGAGCCTCATACTACGACGACTGTACTGACTGGCTCAACACCAACACCCACTTTCCACCTCGACAGTATGCTTTGTGTATGGGGAAGTGTGTGTGTGTGTGAGTGTGTGTGTGTTCCGCTTTAATTAACGCTCACTACCGAACGATAAATTACCGCTGCCACTATGCTGCTGCTGCTGCTGCTGTTGCTGCTGTTGCTTATGCTGCGATGCTTGGAGGCTAGATGGTCCAGGAACGTCTTGAGGAGTGTGAAGTCTGAGTCACAAAATAATTAAAATATTTCCGTAGCATAACTTATTTATGCAAAATATATACGTCGTGTATATATATATACGTCGTGAATATAAAATCTCATTACCGCTTCTCAATTCGCGCCCCTTAGCGATATAGTCTGCAATTCATCGTACAATTTTCAATTTTTTTTAATTATTTGGAATTACAACGTTTGTGTGAAATTTTGTTCAGTAGGCATATCGGCAGATCATCATTGCAAATTAAGTTGTTGGAAATAACTAGTCCATGTGCTGAGAGCGAACTTTTCTTATAATCCTACAATGTCGTATTGTAATAACGCCTCCTAGACCACTCTAGATACGCTGTTGTAAGTTTCTTTGGAATGCAAATTGTACGCCAGTGAGCCTCAGACTATAAACGAGCTCAAGGCAAAAATTCGTGCAGAAATAATTGCTATACCGCTCGAGACACTGATAAAACTAATGGAAAATGTATCAATTGCAGCACATTTTTCAGTTGCTAATAATGGCGGCCATTTGATAGATAAAATATTCAAAAATATATCCATACAAATAGTATACAGGTCCGAATTAAAATAAAATATGCGTCGATGATCTATCATTGGTCAGCGTGAAAACTATGTTGAACATGTCGAAGTCTCGCTTGATAGAGTGAGTATTCCCTAGGAATAGTTGAACTTTAAGTTGAAGTTGTTCAAAAACAAGCATTTTTTATGTTGGGCTTCATGACGAGTTCTTCAACCAAGATAGCTCATTCATAAGTACGAACGAACAGACGAGAATAGGCTTTTTCATGTGAGATAACTGATGCAAACGGGTCGGTTTTCATTTTATATCGATAATCATGTACCCTGTCTCGGCAGACATGAGTATTGGAGGATTGAGTTTGTGTTTAGTATGGACACATGTCGATTGGCTGTTATCGAAAATGTGTGGATGCAGTATTACAGTGGAGGTCTAGGAGATGAAAGAATAGATGACAATTTTGTCATGAAGGATACTTCTGAATAGTTGTTGCCAGTCAATAGGGGCAGCCACGCAGCTGATTCACAACGCTACGTGCTCCGGTCGTTGCCGGCTTCACACACA
>JANTBZ010117618.1:0-15992 GCA_024741255.1 Exechia fusca | reverse complement strand
TGTGAAAGAAAATACCGAATTTAAGTTATAAGTCTGAAATTGGAACGCGAGAACGGTAGTCCGTGTCGATTTCCAACCAGAAAAAACGATATGTCTTCGTCACGTATTATCTTTTTTAATCATATCTTTTCCCGCGATGAACTTGGAACCAAAATATTCGCACCGAATATGAAGGACACAATACGAAACGAATTTCAAGAAAAAACAGCCCACTAGGACAACTTTTTTAGCCTCTATAGACAAGTGAAGTTGGTAAGACTTCATACCTCGCTTCCTGTATAATTGGAACACTATGCGCAACATAGAAAAGCGTACGAAAACATTATGAATAAAGGAAAGGAATATTTTGCCGGTATGGTGTTCTATGTCGACAAAATATAGATTTATGCTAAATCTAACAAATTTAGAAATATCAACATAGACGCTACACGCTGTCAAAGATCGAGTGACTCTTTTGAACAACATAACATAAATAAATGATGCCAAAAGGTATGACTACATCCACCTGCACCCGGTCCAACCAGGTGCAGCGAGCGTGCGAGGCGCACGATCGCCTTTTCACGGTGGTCAAGGTGACACGTAAAATATATCCGCGCCGCCGATCGGCGTGTCGTTACGCGCACAAACGCGCCGTGGTGCCGCAGGAGATGCGCGGCGCTCGCTCTCTTGCTCGGCGTGGCGGCCGTGGCGGCTGTGGCAGCGTCTGTGGCGGCGGCGGCGGCACATTGGAATCTTGATTGTGTACCGCTCGCGGTCGGATGTTGAGTTATTTTATCAGACCGCAATCGACTAGATAATGTGTTTTATCGACGGGGACATGAACGGTATTTTGTATGGACCATAAATTATAATCCACGTGCACGCGTCGATGTGTCGTGCACACGGCACACGGCGCTGGCGCTGGCTGTCTAATTTAAAGCAAAACACGGTGCTCACGCTGCGCGATATTCTGCGAGCTGTGCACACACACATTACATATGCTTGCGCACGTGTGTCTCGGCCCGTGCATAATATGTATCTTTTATCATAGGCACCAACTATTTCGAACAAACAGCGCACATTACACATTACACAAACTGTGTGTACACCAATACCAACATGTCTTCTGGCCGGTGGAGCTGGTGAAGGGACGCGGCGGCGGCGGCGGTGTACAAAACACATAACATAAATCATCGACACAGTTTTCGGTGTGTGTCGAACATTGGCCAGCAAGCAGGCCAATCTGTACATTGACCGGTTGCACGCAAATCGCGTGTGCAGATCGTTTAATTTGGGCGCACGCGCACACGCACACACGTTTAATGTGTTTGCCTATCAACGCGAGGGCCACCAAATGTGCGCGCACACTAATTAACGTTCCCTTTATATGGGGACGTCAGCGAGCGTGCGAGCGAGCGCCTTCGAACGTCAAACGGATATTGAATCCATTTTGACGGCTTCGCTATAAATCCCTCTCGCTATAGTTATAGCCTAATGTGGCGACGTACTGCAAAACAACGGGCTCCGCCGCGATTAGAATCGAGAAACCGTTGCGGCGTGTGTAATTAGGTGACATGTCCACCGCACACGCGAACGCATACATAGCATATAGTTAGTGGCATATCGGAGCTAATCCACCTTTTCTCCGACGACGACGACGACAACGACTGCGCCTGCAAATGTCATGGTGGCAAAAGCGAAGCTTATGCGGCGCGCACTGGAGCCATGAGTCGGTTTTTGCGTGTGCGCGCTCAGCGGAACTAATCGCTCGCGTCCATCACACACACACACACACACACACACACACACACACGCACGCACACATCCACACAGCTGTACGCCCTGTAACTATTACCGCTAGAAGTTTCTGAAAGGTAAAGTGTCGTCAAAAATGAGCGTAAGCAACATTATTCGAATTCATTAAAAAAAACGTATGTTGTATGTTGTCACAAGATATTTCTAATCAAAATTAAGGTCAAGAACAACTTAAACAACGACTTGCATCACGAATATTCAACGTTATCAAATCGTTTCCCTCAAACGAATCAACTGTTGGTTTTGCAGTCTTCTGGTATTATTCAGGGGAGCCAGAATCACTAATATCTGATATAGGGCTCGAATGCACCCAATTTCTTCGATTCGGTGATTCAAAATGTTTCTGACACTCCTCAAACGCGTTCGTTCAACATACTATACTACATGTAGTCCTACATGTAGTCGCCTGAGTGGTGCAGGCGATAGTGCAAAGGACGAGTGTTAAATGTTGCCTAGGGTTACTCTTTGGATGCTGTGCTAATCATATGGCATCTTTAAACCCGAAACCGATTGTGAAGCCCTGCTACTATTCTAATACAAGAAGCGTCGAAGGTCGAAACCTTCGGGTTGTAGTACCAGGCTACTTGTAGTTTAGTCTATAGATCTGCAACGAGAGCATTTATGTGAGGTACAATTGTTAAGCTATTCGTGATGTTATTCGCGACCGTTCTAGGTTGTATATAACGGCAGAAAATCATAATTTAATCGTGTCAGGAGCTGTCAAAATTGGCCCACTTGTCTTTGTGTTGTCAAAAATCGTTCTTTGCCGGCAAAAATACCCGAATCGCATCCTATAATTTTATCCCACCCTTGACGACACTACTATACATTCAGCGACCATATATTAAAGCCATGTGCGTTACACATTACACAAACACGCATTCACACACGCAACATACTATACACAGCAGACACCGGCAGACAGATTTACATAAACCGAACGTGGTCAGCTAGACATACCACCGTACCGTTCATGAGGCCGTATCGAGGCGCTCCGCACAACAAATTGCTCTTCATCGCGGTCGTCATGTGCGCTCTTATCGGTCCCCGACGACGACGACGACGATGACTTCTTGTCGTTCCGAAGCTGGCGCGACTGGCGCGTCGAGGCGCAAGCGCCGCGCATCGCGCGCATACCTGCGGACGCGTGCCAGTCGGCGCGCACGGATTTACATCTTTGGTCGCGCGCGTGTGCAGCACGTGCGTTAGTCGGGGTCGTTATAACATTATGGTTGATGATTCAAGTCTCTAGCAGAAGACTTAAGACGAACGATAAAAAGCCACAGTTGTGGGCCTTAAATTCAATAATGATGTTCAGAAAGAATTCTTCGCAACGGAGAATCATATTCGATCGAGTCCATCCAAACTTTTCAAAGAATACGCATTTGCGCGTTTCTGTGCGGTTTAACATTCTGCTTTTTACTCCCAGACTTTACATAAAACACACGCAGTATAGACATTATCATGTCTTTAAATCTTCGAATTAGGTAAGGTTATCATTTTGTTAGTTAAACATCCATATCAATTGAGGTTGATTACTTCAGCTGCTACTTTAGTTCTTTGACGACACGAGTGGTTAACGTTGTCGGGTTTTGAAATTACAATTTTGTGGTTCGAATTCCTGACTAAAATTAGTATCTTATAATGAATTTATTAACTGCGTCGTCAACACACATAACAATGCGTGTGCAATGAGTAATATACGGGTTCATATGCACAAAAACAGCTTTCCTCTCAATCTGCCGTAAATGTTGGCTTCATAGTTATCAATCTTCCAGTGCAGCTGACCGCTGCTCCCGTTCTAAAAACGCTGCCTGATTGAGTGAAACTTTTCTTTCTCTATCAACAGTAAATACATATTGGGTACAATTGATGAGGATGATGATGATGATGACTTTGGCTCTAGGACGACCTATTAGTTGGTTGTCTCTCCGCACTGTCATACAGCTCGAAGAGAGACTCAATTCAGCTATTATATTTAGTCATAGAAGATCTCGAACGATTTGCTGTTTTTGAGTTTATTTCCTAGATGCCATAGTTTTCTTGCCAATAGTATTCGATTTGAATGAATTGTTATCATTTTTAGTCATTTGCATCGATCCAAAACCAAATCGAAACGAATACCACAAAACGTCCCAGTCCATCACTGCATTCTGCATACAGCATGTGCCACATGCACACTTGCACACTGCACACTGTCCTATCCATCTGGAATGCAGCGCCAGCGCCACGCCACCACCACTTCGAGCGGATCGCATAGCACTTAGTTTAATTATTTCCACTGCGACGCGAGCCAGCACGCTGCTGCGTGCAGTTCGAATCTCGCGCAGTTTATCGCGCGCGCTCGCGCGCGTCTGTTGGTTTTGGGGGGATGTTCAAACAAATGGCTTTCGGTGCGCGGCGTGACGCACTTGCCGCGCATCGTCGGTGCTTCGACGCGCGATCCCGATTTGTTGGGCAGCTAGTTCGGATGCACAACATTCAGCCGATGCCAATTTGCATACGAACCGGTGCATATTGGCGCAACTCGGCAGACGACGTAGGAATTAATAGTTGGTGCTGGGAATTTTAATTGATGCCATCAGCTGTGAGCTGTGCGCAACGGATACGGAACAGCGAGACAGCGAGCAAATTGTTACAAACAAACAAGAGGCGACGACGGCCATCATCATTAATAACCGCCCGTGTGTAACCGTTCGGCGAAAAGCTCAACACATCCACACATTATACTAGGTTCATGTCTATGATATTGTAGTGTGTTCATGTAATTGTCCTTCCTTGTCCGAAGGAAACTAGGGAGTTTCAAGCAGGTGCTAGGTGATAGCGTGGTAAATCTTGGGCGTTCTTCGATGTTGGTGAGACGAAATCATATTGGGACGAACAGTGAAGTACAAAAACAATTATTCTTGGAAACAAATATATGTTGCCAAGACGACCCTCGAGCACTTATTCGGGGACACGTTATCCATTCCTCTCCTATCCGCTTCACGTTCCCGAGCTACCTTAGACGGCCCAAATTGATGATCCGCATAACATGATCGGCATTGGTCCTGCGCCTCCACACATTACCCTCAAGATACCGCCGAATATTCTGCGCAGTATTCTCCGCTCGAACAAAAAGTGTGAGTGGTCCTCCCGATGGGTCAGGCGTCAGGCATCACGTCTTAACGCATATGGCACAGGTCTGACCAGTAGCAGGTACACCTGAATACTTCCTTACCTAGCAGCACATACCATTTTCAGCAACAATAACGATCGGAACTTCACTCGGTCTCTGACCAGCTTCTCCACTTGCAGCCAGGTCTTGTTGTCTGCTGCTACTTCTGCCTCTATCGACCTCCTCCAGGTGTCTCTCGGCCCACCAAACTTTCGATTGCCCGGTGGCTGGTTCCAGTCCTTGGCTTCTGACGCGATGTCACTGCGTCTCTGCAAGGTATGGCCGATCCACATCCACCATCACCGGAAGATCGTCACTTCGATCCGTTTCATGTCGGCGATGCGCCACAGCTCGTCATTACTGATCCTACTTGGCCTGAGGCATTCATTGACAAATACCTACAGTTCTTGCGTCAGCGACACTGTTGTCCTCCAAGATTAGCTGCCGTAGAGTAGGACGAAAAAGACGTTGGACGGGAAGAAGCGCAACTTCAGGTTCCTCGCCAGGTGGGATGATCTCCACAGTCTGTTTAGCATTTCATATGCGGAGGCTACCCGGCGTGTGTAACTTCGGCGGTCCCAGGTACACGAAACTGTCGACCGTCTCGAATCTGGATCTGGCACCTCGGAAGTCCAGTTAATGGGTCGTCGATCGGCTGTTTAGCTACTTTAAAGACGTTCCAATGCCATAGCTATGAACCTCGTACACGAAGCGCGCACTTTTATCGCACCGAGCGCAAAGTCTTGCAAGCTGGCGGTACATATTCTAACGCATGCACACATGCGCGCGCTCTAACTCTAGCGCGTCAAGCGTTCGAGCAGCGTGTGTGTGTGCGCGAGACGCCGCCGCCGACGACGACGCCAAAGCGAACGGCGTGCGTCGAGCGTCGTCGCTCCGCGGAGCTTGCTCGCACACACACACACACCGAACACCGTATAACATCATAATATACCGCGGGTGTCAGTGTGCTCAGTCGCGATTTGATTGCGAAACAAGGCGGACACACTCGCGCATTCGGCGAAGGCGAGGGTGGCTAATATTCCGCGTTTCAAGCTCAAGCGAGTGCGTGTTTCTCACATCGGTTTCGCGTCGCGTCGTCTTTTCGTGCAGATGCAGTAGTGCGTCCAGTGCGTCAGTGAATCGTGTGTGTAGTGTATAGTGTCGTGTAGCATTTTGTCGTCGTTCCCAAGCGCTGTGCGCCAAGTGTGTGCAAGGGGGTTTGACTGCGAATTGCGCGAATCGCGTTCGTGAATCGTATTAATAAATTCGCGGTGGCACATAACTCATAAGTGGAGAGTGTGCGCTTGCAAAACGTTTTGTGTGTGTGTGCGTGAGAGTTTGAACGAGACGTTTGCGTAAATCTATGTGTGACGCGTTTATGCGTGAGTGTGTGCGCCTCCAATGTTATTGTTTTGAACAAATCGCCGTCTATAAAAAAGCACAGCACCCGCACCCGCTCGCAGATGTTTACGCAGGCGTTATGAATGGGCCCAATTACGCATCGATGAGCGATGCGCCCCCACCATTCGTGGGCGCCGCGAACAAAACACAACGATAACGCAATCCGCACTGGGCGATTTGTTAGATCTTTCGAATGCAATTTGTAACACGTTGTGAATTGTGTGCTCGAATAGACTCTGTGTGAACAGAGAAGACAATAGGTTTTGCAACTATTCGCGTTGATGTAAACAAACCTTCTGTTTGTGATTGGCTTGAAAGCTTATTCACTGTTTTTGTTTGACCGGGAAAGATTACCAGATTCCCAGTTAATGACTAAGTGGCAGTTGGTTCTTTGCAACGAACACACACACACACACTCACATGTGATCGCAGCCGAGCCCAACAGCACTTTGCGAACCGCACTGATAAGATAAGAGCAAGAGACAGTGAGACAGTATGTCGTGATGGGTTAATTGTGGCTCAGCAACTGGGCGAGCCGCGGGGATTGATTCCGATTGAAGTGTACAGTTGCTACCGCTTTATTATTATCCAATACATTGCGATATTCAGAGTACGAGTTGTCCGAACGATCTGAATTGTGTAAGAAGGTACAGTCGGTAAAAAAAATTGTGTGGAATTTACCTGTTCATACGATAGAAGAAACAGATTCTTGTTAGGCCTCATTACATAGCCTCTACAAATGACAGAATGAGTTATAACATTATTGAGACTCTAAAGCAAAGATTCCGAATGGTTTCAATATCATATCAAAATATCTCAGCCTAACATCTTTGTTTGTGTTCAAGTGTCTCTGAGGCGAAGAACTGCACAGCAAAGGCAACCAAAGTTCTCGATTACACTGTTCCCAACGATTCAGGCTGCCGGACTGCTATACATTCGTACATTGTAGAAATCACTGGATACTCACAATTAAGCCTGCAACCAGATGTTACATTGCTTGATTAGGGCCTTCTCCGATACGTAATCTGGATATGTTCTTGGAATATAGAAATAGGATCATAATTCCACAAATAAAAATAAAATTATCCAAGTACAGTAATCATCATCGTTCCTGTTCTTTGAAAATTTGATTTTTTTACGGAATTCATTATTAACATTTTTTGCTCTAGCGGCTATGTTATGAGACCTATTAAGATTCTAATTCTTCTATCGTATATTTGAGTCCGTGAACAAATATTAGTAATACAACATCAAACATTATTTCGAGTTTTCAGCAGATAAGTGAGAATACATTGATTTTGACGTTTGTTATGAGTGCTGCAGTGGTTGAGTGCTTGCCTCACGAGTGGAAGATCTCGGCTTCAATACCCGGGTTTGGGTGTAGGTTTTTTCTTCTCACGATGATCCAAAGGAAGGTTGTTAAATGTTGCCTAGGGTTACTCTTTGTATCGCAATGCTAGACACATTATGAAGCCCTGCTACTCTTCACATTCAAGGAGAGTTTAGAAGGGAGGCCAAAATCTGTAATGGGTTGTAGTGCCATAAGATTATTATTCTTAGGAACGAAGAAAGAGTTTTATCGTTGTAACTTTCAGTAGAAGGAAAATGACGTTCGATGGAAACTGACAATGTTCATTCTTTGCGTATTTCTCGAGATTTACCAGCTATTCTCAAGATATTTGGTCGTAAACATCGTTATTCCGTAACAATCAATCGAGAGCACCTGTATGTGAGTCCGCCGCACCGGACCGCCGCAATTCAATTCAATTTTGTGCCGCGTCTGACCCCGTTGCACGCGCGCGCGCATATACTTGAACTTCTAGTGAACCACATTTTATGGTGTTTGCGTCTCTGTCCGAAACCTTGCACACACCGACACACCGACACACCGAAAGCATGCTAAATGAAATTTATTTAGCAGATTTGTGCGAGTCAAGCGTCGTGCGCGTCATCGCGAATCGCAAACGGAGACACGACCGCGAGTCGCTCGCTGTCGGATCGGATGTGCGGGGAGGATTTGCGCTAAGTCTCGTCGCTCGGACGGCTGGCGCACAAAAGTCAGCAACAACGTTCTCACATGTGCTAGTTCGAGTGTGTGTGTGTGTGTGCAGTGAGCTCACACACTCTGTTTGCAGTTGGCTTGGCACGGTATTGAATCACTTCATAAAATCGCAAACACACCCGCGGACCGCATGCGAATAATAATTCGCGCAGTTCACACTCGAGTGCGGGAAGCTTTGGCACACACCCGAATACACTCTCACTCGTTAGCCGGCGGCGGAGAGCAGTGACACAGTTATGGCCGGAAAAACTACTATAGTATAATGAGCTCGTAACTGTTTTATTTATATTAGACGTGCATACCTCGCCATGCACACTGCACACAGTCGATCATAAATCTATAAATCGGATGTCGATTAAAGTGCATCCATATGCGTGTGACTCACACGCAGAGGAGCGAGCCGAGAAGCGTGACGGAATTAACCTGTAGAACGCCATAATTACGTATGCAAATGAGGCGTGTTTTTTTCTCTCTATTTTCTCGGCGAGCGATCTGAACGTAATGGGCCTACGGCACAAATCATCCATAGGCAATGACTATAAATATAAACACCCCACCGACTCTGTGAGTCGTCACCGTTAAAGACTCTCACGCAAGCGTGCGTCCATCGAACGGATACATCGATGTGCGTTCGGAGAGCACTCAGTGAATAGCCTAGGTTTATACATATGGCCGTACATATTCTGCTAGCTTGATGTAGAGTCGATGTCAGAATAAATCAAACACATTATTTCATAGTTTGGACATCTGATAACATATTATACAATCAATACATTTTCAAAATCCGCAACAACATACTTCAATTTGCTCTCGGAAGATATCATGATGTAGAGTCGATGTCAGAATAAATCAAACACATTATTTCATAGTTTGGATATCTGATAACATTATACAATCAATACATTTTCAAAATCCGCAAGAACAGACTTCAATTTGCTCTCGGAAGATATCATGTTTAAAATTCGAACCGTTGTCCAATGGCGAACCTTCAATGCTCATGAAAAATATGCACGGTCATTGGTATCAACCTAGTAGTTCTCTGCGGCATCAAGATACACACATCCCAGCCAACATATGACTTATGCATCTAGCCAAGCGCGCACCCGACGAATTTAGCAGACGCGAGACGCGATTGTCAAATTTCCGTTTGCATTCGGCGCGTCGAAGGTCGGAGCCGAACGGACGCCGTCGAGTTAAAATCGAACAAGAAAAAAAATCATCAATTTGATTGGCATTGGATATACAAATGGAAAATCATTATTTCCCAGACCGTATTGCCGCACAGACGCCGTTCCGCCGCAGCACAGCACTCATATTCGAGAAATCTGAATGCGATCGGCGCACATGTTTCGTGTGTGTTTTGGAACGTACGTCATTAGAACGCAGCTCAACTACGAGAAACACCACCGCTTGATCGTTTGATGTTTTCGGAAAATGTGACGAATGTGTGTGTGTGAGCGCGCGTGCGGCGAATGCTTGAAATTTTCCGCATGCGACTCTGCTGGTATTTAGACGTTTTCTGTGGTGCAGTGCCAGTGCGTGGGTCAACATTCGGTCGGTCATTATCGACAGCAGTAGGGCATTCTCGCGTTGGCATTTGTTCGACGCCACATGTGGTGGTGGTGGTTCGATGTCGTGAGTGTTTCAACTTCTCTGAGAAGCGCGAGTTCGAAACATCAAAGTTCAGAACATTAGCTGAAAACTTGATGTTGGCAATGAAAACTGTCAAACACATTTAAGCACATCGTTAACTTATCTTATGGGCGAAAAGACGTATTACGTACGATTTTGTGCAAGAAGATATGTATGTTTGTTTAGAATTTCAGGTAAATAAGACATTTCAACTATGAAATACCAACTTTGAATTACTTCAAACCAAACGCACCGTTCCAAACATTCAGAAATCGTCAATGACAAATAAACCAGCATCCAAGTAGAGTAATTCAACCTGGTTCACTCTCTATTAGCTATGAGCCTTCATTCTCACACGCGACATTCAAATGACTTACAATTCAAATTCCATTCAACATTTCTGTGCGGGGCTTAATTGCATTTAGATCTGAATGTTGACGACAAAATTGCTTCGTGCAATACTTGTCGAATCGCTCAAATCATTCAAGTGCCAGAGTGTGAGCTCCACAACTGCACAATGTCACGTGCCCGATTTACACACAATACACGCAGTGAATCACACGCCGGTTCTACGGAGCAAAAAATATCTCGAACGTCCAAGAACTGCACATTGCGTGTTTGTGTGCATGTGCATGTGCGAAATGTGCTCGTGCATGCGCGGCAATCGAATCGTCATAATCGCCTGCCACTTACAATTAAATTATAAAACAACATTGTAGTACGTGTCGGCTTGCGTGCGCGCACTTGGCGGACTCTGTTTCGGACTCTGCGCTGGTTGCTGGCATTGCATTCGTGCATTCGCGCATTTGCATGTGGCCAAACCGACACACACACACACACTTCAGTGCGCGAGCGCGCAATTTTCGCGTCTCTCCCGCTCACGACTCGTGAGTCGCGACGCGACGTGAGTGCACTCGCACGCAGCAGACAAGTGTGCACAGGTGCCCAACAAGCACTTCACACACAGCATAGAATTGCTGCGATCGCGCAACATCAGCGAGTACTACGACCCGAAATATAAAGTTTAATCCATGTACAGATATCTACCTGTTTTTTATTTGAGCACAATTCAATTCTCTTTCAATTTGAGTATACTTGACGATTTTTTATGGTTTTGGATCCTTGCACTGCACAACAAATTCGGATGCTCTCGATGCATTTTTAAAGACTTATGATAATCTTATGATATTCAGTAGGTTCCGATTCAATGGATATGAAGCGATATATCCATCTATCTGAAGCTACTTCGCCTTTCTTATGATATTCAGTAGTTTCCGATTCAATGGATATAAAGCAATATATTCATCTATCTGAAGCTACTCGTCGTTGGAATAGAATAGAACCCTTTATGCTCAAGTCAATATTTGATTTCACTCTCCATACATAAAATCAGATACTCGTGATTGGCTTAGTGACTATTACTCTTCATTGGACTGTCTCACAACAATAAGTGTATACTCCAATGAAAGAGAATGAAATTGTGCACGAATATTATTAATAATCAAGATTAAAATAAACTACTTGTATGTTTAATGCGTGCAATAATGTCTCCATATATGTTCGGGATGGTCGAGCTTAGGTCGGCCTTGCCACAGGTTAGAACTTCACTAAATTTGTTTATGCTTTAAGATAGAGTAATGTTCATTCTACAAAACTACATCATTGGATTTTCCATATTATTATTTGAAGACTTTGTACGTCTACGTGAAACCAGTAGATATCTGTACATGGTTTAAACTTTATATTCGGGTTAGGAACGGCAACACGACCGACGACGTTCGTTCGTTCGCTTGCATGTTCCCAGCCCATTCAGCGATATTTATGTGTCTGTCGGTGTGTGTGTGTGTGTGTGTGTATATATTTGATTTTAATTATGAATAGTCAGCACACGCACACAGTGTACTTGCCGGCGCACGCGTGCACATCGAACACGATGAAATACCGCTGCGTCATGTCGATGGATCTCTGCTGCAAGGCACGAGCACGACGACGACCGGCACTAGAACCGGGCGAAATTCAAATTCAATACTCTCCGCACCGCCGTGACCACGACTGCGTGTGTGTGCGCGCATGTGTGAGTATGTGCAATTTACATGTATGCGTCGCAGCGTGCGCCGTGCTTCCGCCAGATAAAAGTTCACGATAATTGTATTTATTTATTGAACGTTTGCGAATGCGTATCCGCACTCCGCACAGCACAGCGGCAGGGCGCTTTCGCACAGTTTGCGCGCGCTCGCAAAAAACGTTAGGCTTCGCACATCACGACTACTGTTCAGGTTCAGCATACTATGTACGTAAGCGAACCTTTCCTACATGTAAGCATTCGCGTTCGTACGCTTGACATATCGTATGTCCAAAATAGGCATAATATGTTTTTTTGGTAAAAGTGACACTGCACTTCTGCAATGTTTGTTGTCTTCGTCAGTCAGCATAATACTACATCGGTCTAATGAGCTTCCGATTTGTTCAATTTAATTCAAATATCAATTGTAACAAAGCTGTCCATACACAACAGTTCTTCAGGACTGTTGTAGCAATGTTTAGCTAAAAGGCTTCGAAAAAAACGAGTTTAAATATAACTTGATGATTTCCATGGTTTTCAGAATTGGCACTCTTATTTCGATCACAAATTAATCTGGACAATTTTAATGTCATTGGAAATGAGCTGCAAGAATTATCCGAACGATTTTCAGATCCTTGGCTCGAAGAATACTCGGACTTTCGAACCACACAATAAGTCATATTAGATTGATTTGATAAACGTGCAAGGGCAAATTGAATTTTAGGGCCGAGGATTTCATTCGGGTCAAATCTGTCTAGATTCTGACGAACAAAGACATTATTAACATTACGGAAATGAATTATATATCATTCATAATACCGAAGAAGTACAGGAGCAACTCCGCAAATGCTTTTCATTGGGCACGTAAGCCGACATCTTTGGAGGCGGTTCCTCTAAGAAAAGATGGGTAATCTATCTATGAACATCTCGTATAGTGATTCTTTATGCTCACAACATAGGCGCTAAATATGGTTACACAAATTACTACACCTAATTTAATAATTAAACTATGGTGACAGTGATCATAACAATCCAACTAATTGTAAACCAATGTTGACCAAATTTATAATATCACTGATCACAGGACACCTCAAGTAGTTGCTAATGAATGATCAGTTGAATCTGTGCGGTTAAATTCACAATACCCATTGCATTCAATCGCATATGTATGTCTGATTCGATTTAAATCAATCGTAAATCTCCCAACCACAGCTATATAACTATAATTATATTCAAATTTCACCACCCAGTACATTCGTCAATAAAACACCACATAAACGACTCGCATCACACTAACGCCCATTCCACGCTCTATCGACTCACGATTGTTTATTCACATTGTTCTCCGCCGTGTGCGCGACCGTACTGTGCCAATCAATCACACATCGACCGACCGACCGCACACACACAGCTCGGCAGTTCAGTGGCGGTGCAAATGTGCCAACACAGAAGACAATGACTATAGCGTGAAACGGCAAATCGAATGTGCGCTCTGAATCTCGCGTCACGCATGGTGTGCATGCACGCACGCCCAGAACACGCACTGGGGCCTACCCAAACAAGCAATAAAAATAACGCGAATATGAACACCACCAATACCACCAGCAACGTCGTCGTCGTGTGATCATCATCGGCACACTATCATCATCGTCGTATTCGTCGTGCGTTCTTCACGTCTTCGTCGTCTCAGTCTCCGATCATCAACACAACAAAACCTCCGCCACGCCAGCATCATTTTTCCACCACACATGCGCTCCACGAACAGCCGTTTCCCGCACCGCCACGACGCCGCATGTTGACCCGCGTGTGCGTCCGATTGCGCGTCTTTGCGCGGATTTAAATAAAGACGTGCACACACTCACATGAGCGAGCTCGCGCAAACAAGCGCGCAACGCCAATTCCACCCATGTGTGAACGGCGGGCGGCGTTGAGCCGTCGCTGATGCGACTGACTACAGCACGCGACTCGCTCATATGTGTTGTGTTTGTCGCTGATGCTGCTGCTGCTGTTCGGCTGAAGTCGTCTGCAAGTTGCGGTTTGGACGCGCTGCTACACACACAGCGGCGACCCGCGATTGGTAATCCGTCCGCCGTGCCGCCCGCATCGTCAGCTGTTGCCTTCGCCGCTGCTGTTCTGTGTCCCCGTGTCCGTTCGTCTATGCTCTTGAGTGCGTTAACTCGCGAAAACTCGCGGTCCGAATAACTGTGGAACTACTGCGCTTTTTGTCCGTCCGATCGTGCGTCGACCGTGTGTGTGCATGTGTGCAATCGCGCGAAAAGTGTTGGTGCGTATGTGAGTGTTTGCACATGTGCATGTGAAGTGCGGTTCGCGTGTCACGCAGTTCGAAGTCCGCGTGCATTCGCGTGCATTCGCGCACCACCAAAAGAGACGCGATCACAGCTATGCTCGATCTGCAGCGCCACGAGAACTGTCCCATATGGCGCGACGTGATCAGCAACCAGACGATTCCGTGGACCGGGCTGCGGTACACTTGCCTGAAGGTGCTGCAGGCCTATTGCAAGGTGTTCGATCAGCCGGAGCTGTATGATTTGATTGTTAGGTACGGCGATGGGGGGGGATTGTGTGTCAAGTGGATTCGATGGAAATGGAGCATACAACATAGAATGTACTGAGTGACCAAATTGATCAGCATATTTGTGAGGCTATTGAACATAGAAAAACCAAATTAATTTAATAAAACAATGTTGCAAGTTGCAATATGGTTACCACTATGGTCCTCAGTTGGATGAAAATCGATATGCACGCATCACTTTTGTGACGTGCGAAAATGATGAGCCCCCGAAGAGCGTCAACACTTTTGTAATTTTTCTCTGTAGATCTGGGTTCTAGGTCTGTAAAACGCGTTCAACGTTCAAAAGAAGAATAAATCAACAAAACAAGCAAATGTTAGTGCAAAATTAATTCAAGGGAATAATTTAGAACCATACTAACAATTATTTACATTTATTATTATTATTATTTACAATTATTTACATTTATTAGCTCTTACTTCAAAACTAGATACCTAAACACAATTAGGTATACACCAGATTTATCACCATAAGTGCCTCGTTTCTTCTACAAAGACTGTGAATTCCAAGTGTAACCAACCAGACAAGCTTTATTTTCATTAGCACATATTTTTTGATGAAATGTCATGATTGATTGCAGTGAATGTTGTAATTAAAGAGCCTCTCGACATTATCTTTTCTCTCTACATCCACTGTACCCTTCAACCCATTTCCAGCAACTTTGGAATTTTGCCTTACCTAGCCCGAGAGAGATATCTACATGAAACCAAATGAATATTCTAGATTGGTCTTTCCTCAATATATACTAATTTTATTTGGATCGATTTGAAGATTTATCCAATCTCTATCGCGGCAAGCCGAGCATTTATCTAAACGAATTTGTAATTTCGACAGTCCAGCAAATCCTTGTTCCACTAGAATACCAATAACTCATTGAAACATAAACCGATTTACTTCAAATTTGGTTCTCTGTTTTCATGAAGAACCAAGGAAGAACATAATTGAACAGAAAAATCAAAATCATGTCCGGAAAAAGAAAAATTGTTAAAATTTAAAAACTGGGTTGAATAAATGGTTACGACACAGAATCCAAAATATTCAAAAGCTGAAACGTGAATTAGGAGACAAAACGAACGTCTGGTAGAAATGTCATCGATATTAGCCCAGCGGTTCTATGTGCCGCCGGAAATAGGTTAAGGAGTGTTGGGCGGCTCTTTTTTTAAATTCGAAGCATCTACAGGTTATTTACTGTTGATATAGTATATCAACACGACACGACATTTGCTCTTATATCTTTTATGTCATTTTAACGTATTCTGTTTTGAATCAAAATTGTAGAATACAAATTACAGT